>JBCAUA010066193.1:0-11154 GCA_038406235.1 Peronia verruculata
TCTATCTATCTATCTATCTATCTATCTATCTATCTATCTATCTATCTATCTATCTATCTATCTATCTATCTATATCAATCATCTATTGCAAGATATGAAGGTAATAATAAATTATGCTGGGATAAGTCAAATGACGGATGGCAAACAAAAACGTGGCAAGATAGATATGAAATATGTGCAGCCCCGATGCTTCCAATCAGATATACCATTATTATTATAACACTGACGTTTCATTTCTAAATCCGTTTTCTCAAAGACTTTTTTTTTTTTTAAGTGAAGATCTCTGAGGTTTCACAGTGTTTTGCTAATGCACAGACATCAGACTGGTCAAGCTGCTCTGGGGTGAAAACTAAACTTTTTAGACACCTGCAAACGCACACACAAAATACACTGGTTCCATGGCGTTGTTTGTTTCTAAAACAGTAATAATTCTTGAAATTTCAGGGATTTTGTTTTTCATCTTCAATAAACTATTTTTAGCTTTGAAACAAGGAAGAACAAAGACGAGAACAAAGAAAAAATATGGAAACAAAGAAAAGCAACCATCATTATAACAAGAGGAAAAGATGAAATATAGCAATCCAGATCGACTCTTTAAACTTTTATAAAGTTTATAAGAAATATGTTTTCTAATCTTCACCCAAACTCTCCTCCCCCTCCCCCCCCCCCCCACACACACCCTTCTCTTAACTTTGTCTACCGAATAAGTTACGTTTGTTTATAAAATCCTTCTCCATGTTATCTTATTTTTCTCCCTTGTTGAATTCTGACCCCCCCCCCCCCCGATTTTTCATACTGCCCTTTTTTCTGTGAATTGTTCTGTTCATCGAAAAATAGTTTCAGAACTGTATAGTTAAAGATGATTACTATATTAGTTAGATCTATAGATATTTTAGTCTAAACATTCTTCTTTTAATGCAAGACTGTTAGACTGGTGGCTTTTGTCAGATCGAAGACAAGGGAGTCCACCTGGCCATCTGAATTTTGAGCCAGTGACCAAAAAAAAAAAAAAAGGCGTATATGGTTCTTTAAAAATGTTATTATTGCATATAGAATTCTATTTTCATTAGTTTTCTTTCTCTTTTAAATCTTCCAAATCATTTGGAAAGAAAAGAGAAAGCTTCGCCTCCAGTTTAATGTGCTATTATGGAAGGTCTGGTCTGTTAGTGAACAAAATATTCCCTCCAACTAAAATTCTAAAAAAGAAAAATCAGTTTCGTACCGAAAAGCTCTACATATATACATACATACATACATACATACATACATACATACATACATACATACATACACACATAAGCTTTATTTTCCAGGTAGTCGAAAGTTTCAGACAAGAAAGATAAACCTACGAGCACAAGTCCACTATGCCGACGACATTTTGAACACAGCGTGGAGGTCACGATGCTCCTACGAAGATCCAATACGAAAGGACAGCCGTGTCCCGGGCATAAATATTGTCATTTCTCCTTTAGGATCCAGGCATATTGACATACAGCACGATGCTCACACACGCGTGCACATGCATAAATTTACATCAGATGTAATTAACTCCTGTCTGTGTATCATTGGTCCAAGGTCGCCATCTCAAATATGACCTTGAGGTGAAGAATCCTCTGTTTTACACCGCCTCATTGTCCAGAAATTCATCTCTCCCTGAAGGTCGTTCTGTTGATTCCCATTTCCTAAACTGTCCAGCCTTTCTTGCCCCTTCTGAAAACTTCGCCTGTTGATTATTATTATGTGACCTTTGTTGTATCCACTATTTATTGTACTTTTATGTAATGCATCTTGTATTTTGCACCTGTTATTTGCAGCAGCTTGTATGCTTTATCTCAGGTAGGTGTCCTTGATATTTTAACTTGTGTGTCGTGAAAAGGCCATAATGATTGTGTGCAGCTCTTAACAGTTTGATACGTTTGACGAGTTGTTCAAATAGTGCTAAATCAGACTCTAAGCGATGTCAGAGATGTCTAGACCGTAAATGCTAAATCAGACTAAGCGATTCAGAGATGTCTAGACCGTAAAATGCTAAATCAGACTAAGCGATATCAGAGATGACTAGACCGTAAAGTGCTAAATCAGACTAAGCGATGTCAGAGATGACTAGACCGTAAAGTGCTGAATCAGACTAAGCGATGTCAGAGATGTCTAGACCGTAAATGCTAAATCAGACTAAGCGATTCAGAGATGTCTACACCGTAAAATGCTAAATCAGACTAAGCGATATCAGAGATGACTAGACCGTAAAGTGCTGAATCAGACTAAGTGAACTAACCGTGTAAATGTACCCACCGTGTTAGGCACAACATAGCCGTTATTGTGCTGATGTGCCGATAAACCCTAACATAAACAAACACGTCTAAGCGATATCAGAGATCTCTAGACCGTAATTGATAATCCTAATAAACGGATAATTAAAATCTATTTTCACGATCCTACTTCCTTTAGATGTTTTTTTCTTCACAGCTTGTGTAACAAAATTAAACTAATAAAATAATGACATCATTGACTGCATCATATGTCCAATGTTAGCTGGGCTGTGATTTTATAACATCTTTTAATCGCATGTTTGATACCTCACTTAAATTCGACTCCATGAAGATTGCATTAACAACAAACAAACAACCAAACAACAATATCTATAAGAAGACAATACGACCTTTTGTTTTTTTCTTCAGTCAAAAGTAAATGTAGAAAAAAGTGTAATGGTAAGATGACAACCATAATACTTGTTAAAACAAAAAGATACTACTATACAAGGCTCTTATCGTCTATGCAGGCGGCCTATTCAGCTTTCAATCAGTCAATTCACGAGGACCCCGCAACGCTCTTTATTGTTGTTTTCCTTCCATCACAAACGTTTTTTCACCTGGTTTTCACTCAGAGTGCTCTCAAGTTTGATGACTCCTTCATTCACAGCTGTCTTTCCATCCACAGGACTATGCTCATAAACCCCCAAAAAATAACAAAGCAAGTGCAAGAGTACGTTAGACAGCTCTAGTGCCTAGCGGATGAAGCCCAGATGGAGCAGAAATGATTTTCCTTAACGTCATGAATTACCAGACAAGAAGGGATCTAGTGTTTCAGGTAGAAGGAAATTCAGTTAGACTTCGTCATTCCATAAACCTCTGATGTCCCAAACCATAGTTTCTCAATGCTTTTCGAAACATCTCTTCTCCTTCCCTGAGCGTATGATTTCAACTAGAGCAGACTTTTAAAATCTCCTCTGTATTCTGTCCTCTATAATTCATCGAGATAGCTTCCACCAGGAGGTTGAACGACGTATTTAGAACGCAATCTATAGATTGTTGGGCAATCAAAAGGATCACATAACACTATGGTGTTATGTTATTGTTTGACCAAGGTTGTGGACAGCTGAGATAACCACCACTACAGGAGGTTGAAAAGCTTATAAAAATCATAACCATAAGGTGGATAAATGAACTGATTTGCCAGATGTGAAAATAGAATCATGAAAAGTTAAATTTTGTACCAAAGGAAAATGTGATCATAATCACCAGTGTTTAGTCGACACAAAGAGTATCAATTACCTTATCACATGAAATATTCTTTTGGTCAGTGGTGACAGAGGTCAATATATCAATAAAATAAATCATCAAAACTAAAAGTTTTTCAAATGGAGAGGGTTGGGGAAGGGGGGGGGGAGGGGGATATTTCCAGGAGAAGAAAAGACAATTAAACAGATTGAGCCTTTTGAAAGTATATAAATACATGCCAACATTCGACTCATCTTATCTTGATCTATCAAACCCTCCACCAGTTTAATCTTAATGGTGATTTTCATGTCAGCCTGCAGCTCGGCATAAGGTCAATGGGTGTCTTCTGATCTTTTTATTGTCATACACTCTTCGCGTTCAGGTGACCAATTTAGGATACCTCCGACACGTCTTGCTCGGCGTGAGGGATTTATTGCCCTTGTGAATAGTACTTTATTTTACTAAACCAAGACAGTTGCATTTGACGTTAGTCTTGCAGTAGCAAACGCCTGCACAACCTCCGACGATTAATTTACACGCCCTGCCCGGCTTTGTTGAATACTTCCTCTCTAATCAACAACATGGCAGCGAGAGACAACCAATGAGGTTGAAGTTGCTAGGGACGCCAGTCAATCCCGCAGCCAAAAAGTCAAACGGTTTTTGTTTGACTAGTCTTTCTATTCTTGTCCTCTTTTGTTTGAACACAGCGTTGAGCTGTGGGATAAAGGAACACATTCCCCCGTTATGAAGCACACACTTTGTTTATTAATCTGCTGCAAATAGCGGATTCCATTCAATTTCCGGGGTAAAGTTTGAATGATATCTGCTTTTTTGGGCTTTATCAACAAAAATTGGTTTGATCATCTAAGGATTCGAAGATTCGCATACGACTGTTGTTTTCTCTAGACAGTGGACTAGTTCAGCTCAACAAAAAACAAAAACACAAAAACAAATGAAAACGAAAAAAAAAAAAAAAACGAAAGAAAGAAAGAAAGAAAAACCGCACATACAAATACGCACACACAAAATATTGAACACTTCCATAACGCATTATCATGTCAGGTTTCCAGAATTTACTGACAAATAAAAAGCTGACAGAATTTCATAGAATTAATGTTTGTTTATTGCTCATAAGTCTGAAATTTGTTGACTACTTGTAGCTTTTATGGAAAATCACCAGCTGAATAGACCAGACCCACACAACACCAAATGAAACATGTTATTAATATTTTCAATAATACTATAACAAGAAAAATATTTACTATGTCATGTCGGGCTGGGATTATGAATGAATTTAGGGTTTTCTGAAATAGAACACAGTATGATATCAGAGTTATGTTTACACACAAACTGGAGATAATACAATCATTGTTTTAAAATTGGAATAACTACGTGACATACATGAACTTCTCAGGAAACTTTGTGGCTTTCATTCATGGTGAAATCTGCTATTTCTTTAAGTTCCCACTAAGTTCAACCATGAATTTGAATATGTTTGTCTTTATAGACAGCAAATCATACAAGCTAAAAAGAAAACAAGGAAGGATGGCTCACTATTATCAACTGTCTTTTTATTGTTGTTGTTTTTCTTTATTGTTGTTCTTGTTGTTGTAGCTTGTTTTTATTCTGCTTGTTTGTTTGCTTTGTATTGTATTGTTATAGTATACTAATTTATGAGCAATTACACTTCATTAACACTTTTCTTTACTCATAGCTCACCAATTGTTCATACGTCTGTGTGCTACATAAAAATAGCACAGCTGTCAACAACAGTAACTGACAACAATAACAGCATCAATAGTAGTAAAATCAACAAGAGACGTCATACATGTAAGACATAATGGTTCAGGAACGATCTCCTTTCTAACTGCTCTGTCACCACCTCATTTCAGCACATATTTAGCTGAAGTTGCTGTGTGAAATCTTTAAATTTGTGGATGTGACATTTTAACCCGAATCGTACCTAAAGCGTCGTAGTTATGAATTTGATTTTTGTTTTTGTTTATTTCAAGTCCATTTTTCTTATTGTCTGAAAAAAAAAAAATCACATGCCTTAATCCATTGATAGTTGAAGCTGGCGTGTTGAGTTTACACTTAACTTTGTAAAGATATTGAAATTTATGCCTTACTGCTCCCCTTAACGCCAACAGGAGAAAAGACTAGACAACAGAAACAGTTGAATCAAATCAAATCAAATCAAATCAAATACCTAAACGAAGAGAAACAAGGTAAAACATTAAACCCTTTTTTTTTTCTCTTTGACTAACCATCAGTTTATTTATCCAAAACACGAATATCAAAGTGTCGTTCACTTTGAGTGGTAGGCGATGTCGAGGTGTCCCAAGTGTTAGCTATTGTTTAAAAAAAAAATCTCCACAGAGATCAACGATCATGCCTTTTCTAGTTGTTATTACTAATAATGGTAATAATATCAATGATAATAACAGAATTTTGTAATGATAAAAATGTTCTCTAGAACACCAAGACAGCAGTGTTCCGGTATTCTTCCGTGTTTTGTTTAATTATCACATTTTAGTAATTTTTTGTTTCAAGATCGGCGACTTTAAAGTCCAGCACGCTCCACGTTGTTATAGCCCTTGGTTTAGGGTGACTTCAGGGCAGTTGATATGTTATGCCCTACATATCTAACTTTTAATTAAACACTTTTCCGCAGAGATAAAGATCAACTTTAAATCGATGTTCTACAAAGTATTTTTTGGTATAGTACCGTAAGTCCATGGATAGATGCAATTTGGTATGTATAGATACTGAAATAACAAGTTGAAAAACAAACTTCTGCATGAGGCAGTTGATAGTCAAACTAACTGAGTGTGTGTGTGTGTGTGTGTCTGTGTGTGTGTGTGTGTGTGTGTGTGTGCGTGCGTGCGTGCGTCCGTGTATGTGTTGTTGTTGTTGTTGTTGTTACTGTTGTTGTTGTTGTTGTGAAAAAAATGTTACACTTTGTCTTTAAACCAGAATTTTATTTAACATTTTTGTTGCCCTGTTCATTATGCGTTACTGATTGATTGATTTTGTTTAAAACTGTATAAAAGATTCCAAGAAAGAAGATAATAAATAAGTGTACCACTCAACTCAAGACAGATCTGGATATTTCATTGGGGAAACAAAGTAGATTAAAGTTACTGTGGAAGGAGAGCAAAGATAGAAATCATTGGCAGAGTGGGAGGGGGCGGTGGAGAGGTGGGGGGGGGGATTCTGAAGGCGTAGGGTGGGGATGGCTAGGGTGGAGAAAAGTCAGTCCAGACGCTTGTTTCTAATTTCCTTTAAAATATATTCCAGCCAAAAGACAAAGGATCACTTCCTTTTTTCTTTTTTTTTTTTTTTGAATAGTCTAAAAACAAAAAGCAGTATCCATAGTCAGTAGATCTAGATAACTGTAAAGGACCGCCATTTATATTCGTTCAGCATTATGTTACTCTGATAAATGTTTTAGTATGTTTATGATTGGCATTGTTCAAGGACGATGAAGACTCACGAATCCTCTGACTGGCAAAGGGTGTCACTAGTAACAAAGGTGATGGATTTCCAAAGATGTATGTCTAAATCGTAATTGCACTCTAGGGAAACTTTCTGAATGTTGGTTGATGGTATTAATTACTGATACCTTGTTATGCCCTAAATAAGCGAAGCAAACAAGCAAAATAAATTGAGAGTTAACAGTAAATATTTCTGGTTAATTTTGTCTTCCACTAGTGGATACCAAATTTTTACTTGAGGCACTTGTTTGTCATGAGTCCGGAGCCTGATAAATTAATATTTTGTATACATTATGTCAGTTAAGATACAAAGCAGCAAACGAGTGTTCTATTGAGGCAATTATTACGTGGTGTGTTCTTGGAAAAATGGATCTATGTCAGGTGTTTCATGCATAGAGTTTCTGGTGTCAGTCAATTTAAAGTGAAAAGATGTATTTTACTTTAAAATATTGTAAAGCCACAACTCTTGTGTGACGAGATATTTAACATTAAAATTAACTCCCTCAATCTATTGTCAGTAAAATTTTCCCTCTTCGGAGAAACAATCTTTGATATGTGACCAATTTCATCCTTTAGTTAAGTGAGTTATAATTTTAGCGAACCGAATAATATTTGAGTTTGCTGTTGATGAACAGTTTTATATTATTTTCAAGAATTATACCCCTTGAACCATTCCACTGTTTCCTATGACAGCTGTTCGCTAAAGATCAACATACGAACTATATCACGCGTCACATTAGGGGTCTTCTGCTGCCACATGACTTCGCCCAATTATATGCTTGTTTCAACAAGTATCGAAAAGTTCTTGTAACCATTTGTATATGCCAATTAGGAAATCTCAATATTTGACCCAGGAATCATTGACCAGGAATTCGATGACATTTGCAATTTAGATCAGGATATATCACAGCAGTAGGACATTCTTTTATAGTATGCCGTCAGATTTCATCAAAGTTTTAACTTCAAACAAGAGTTAATAACCATTGTTAGACTTGGTTATTTAACTTTGTTTCTGGTAATATTACAAACGCTCTGAAACCCTACGTTAATACTTTTTGTCTTTTATTTTTATTTTTTTTTTTTTAATTTTATTTTGTTTTTCAGCAGTTGACACTAGTAATGTAGATATCACAGAAGAGATGGCAAAATCAAAACAAACTGACCACTCGTGGTATGATAAAACTAAAAACAGACCCGTTCTAGTTAGTTCTGAAAGTTCTCAATTACTTGCTATACGTCTTTGAAGACGTTCACTGTTTGGCTTCACGACCATCTGCTGGGAGCAATTCAGGTCATGACATAAAACTTCGGATTAGCCCCCGCCTGTTGTAGTACAATTTCATTAAATCATGGACCCTCCTCAGCTGGTACTCGAAGTTCAGACCCACTTGCTATACGCCCTTTCAGATGTTCCGATGTTTGTTTAACCGACCATTTATTTGGCAACAGAGCGAGTACTCGCTTGGCGTGCCCGAAAGCACGAGAGTCAAACACAAGTCCGGGCCGCCTTTGTTTGATGGCCGGGACTCTCACAACTGGCAACATTGTGTTTGCCTGTTGCTTTTTCCTGCAATTCTAGCCCACTTTGACAAAACCATACGTCTCTGGGGGAAAAAAAAAACGTTTGGAAAAAATTAAGATTTGGTTTGTATGATCTTTCTGTGAACGCATAAGGAACATAATACAGTTTTTAGAGAACGAATTAATGCAATAATTTGTCCTCCATTGCTATGGCAAACCATTCTAAAATATTGATTAAAATATGGAATTTGTTTTTGAAAATGGTGGTGAAATCGGCGTTTTCTTCAGAGTATAGTGCAGCTTGTCAGTACTTTTGCAGCATTTGTTGCGGGTTCTGTTCTGTCTTTCCTGAGCCGCAGAGGTTATGCACCACAGACAGTTAGGTCACTGAAGTCAAATCTAGCGGTCAAGGTATTAACTATCATTGTGCACTTGTGAAATATCATTTCCCAACAGACGCATTCTTTTTCATCTGCAGAGACCAGATCCCGTATCAACTGATGGTTCACACTTTTGATGAACGTTTCCCCTCCTTTTTTTTTTTTTTTTACATTACCCTTCAATATGTCTAGAACTTTTAGTAGTTGCTAACAGAAATCAGAAAATTTTCGTTTTAATATTGCTAATTTTCTTTCTTCTTGGTTCAGATCAACTAAACAATGACAAGAGACAATGGGCAGCAGGCCCTCAGTCCACCAAAGAGACCGTGGCCACCCTGTAGATGAAATACCCACTGACAGGGATGACAAGACGAAACAATCACTCAAAGGCAAGACAAGAGAATATTAGGATACAATAACATGACATAAAGTTTATTGGTCCTGAAGGAGAAATTCTTATCACAATTGATCAGACATAGTATCATCGATTTGAATGATCTACATCTACACCAGGAGAGGGAATGGAAAAGGTAATACATAAAGAGAGGGGAGGAAAAGGGGGAGGGGATCATTAATGGTGCCTATTGCCTTGTCTTCGTGTTGGGACTATCTTCTTTTAATCCTAAATTAAGTGAATTAATTCACTATCTTAAGATATGCGGATAATGTTTGATTTTGTTGACAGCTGTGTTTGCTTACGAGTACAAAACCTGAAGTTTTTATAACCTACTTACCTTATATGACTCAAATCGTTAACAAAACAGCTGCTGATATTTTTTGTGCTCTGTACGGGCTGTTCTCCATTCTGCTATAAATTAGATGATCTGTCATTAAGACTTCCTTCAAGTGTTCATTTCTTGCAAAGTAAAATGAAATAAGATAAAAAAGAACAGAACGAAATACAATTTTAACAAACCTTAAAATAGAATAAGATAAAAAATGCAAGTACTTTAGAAAATTATAACAAACAAAACAAAACAAAATCTATGTGTTTAACAACAGGAATCGTGTTGAGGCAGCCATTGTCCTAAACGACCCCATATAAACATTTAGCTTATTTCACAGGTTGGTCCGACATGTCTGAGCTCTTGGCTGTCATGTTTGAGGACAGAAATACACACAGACAGAAGGACATATGAGAGGGCCACACGGACGAGATTGTCTGGAAACCTGAGATGTCTGATTATGATTTAAAAAAATAATAAATAACAACAGAAATTGGTCTGAGATATGATGCCTTTTCTGTACTGAGAAGGTCGGACAGATATGTCGCCCAGCCAGTCAAAATGAGACGTATGTCGATTTTTAACCATATGGTTTTTGGTATCATGTGGAAGCTTATTTAATACTCTTCCAGCCGGTGAAAAAGGTTCTGAGCTAACTTCATTCTACCCAGAGATAGTGAAGTTTAAAGAGGCAAGGAGGAATCCCCAGCAATGACCGAAATTCCGAGAAAATCGAGTTTAAATGAGGGGTCGAACACATAAATCTATATACCTACCTCACAAAACCCCGATTTTAATGAAGAAATATTTGTAAATGGAGGGTAATACCGATGTTGTCTTGTCTCGATCTGGAGGCACTTCGATTTCAGTAATAAAAAATTTCGGTGATCCCTCTCATCACATTCAAGGCCTGATTTCTTGATTCTAGCCCAGCGATTTACATCTCATTTCGACTGGCCGAGAGACATGTGATTAACTATATGTAATATATATCTGATCAAAAACTATAATAATGTGAATGAAAAAAAAAATGAATAATCTTGGTTACAGTTAATATTTAGGGCATTGTTTATTTATCACAACCAGACAGATGGTATGAGCTCAATTTAATGTAATGTGAACAGGACATCACTGAACTATCTCGATCAACAATCAAGATCGATTTCAGGTTTGAACTCATTCTTTGTTTGTAATGAAATCACTAGACATAGCCTATCGAGGACGTATTTATCAACATAAGAGAAGTATGGGCTCCTTTCATGCTTAGCAAACTCACACAATAGAAAGGACTCGATTAAAGACATTTGCTAAAGAATATAATCCAGAATTAACAAAAGAGGTTGTTCGGACATATGAAATCATGTCTTTCCTAGCATGTTCGGATGCATAGTGATGGACTCAACCAACTTTAAACTACTGTCGTAAACGTTGCGTGTGTAGCAGTCCTCTGAAACCTCCAGTTATGTTCATAAAGAGCAAAATGTTCATAAAGAACAAATGTTCATAAAGAGCAAAATGTTCATAAAGAACAAAT
>JBCAUA010066204.1:0-11153 GCA_038406235.1 Peronia verruculata
TTTTTAATATGGCCTTGAGATATCCCCTCGAGATCATGAAAAAAAAAAAAAAAGCATTTTTACTTCTTGGTGACGACTCAGATGAATAGACTGGAGATCTTCAAGTATGTATCTCCGAGTCACAACGACCGGGTGGAGCCATGAAATGAATTTGAATTTTCCCTGTCGGGCTTCACGTGAACATTTTTTGATGGATGTATAATGGCCAGCCAAGCTGCATCACTGACTTTCCCAACTAAGTTACATTTATGATAATTTAAATCTGTTCAGTTGACCGACATACATGTATGGAACAGAGAGGTGTAAACTCGGTAATGTGTAAGTTATGCTTCCTCTAGCTGTACTCTCTAGTCATATGCATCACTCTTTTTTTTGTTTTTGTTTTTAAAAAAATTAATTTAAACTGTAGGTTGCAAGCTGAGATGGACAGAATTCAGTTATAATATCGAAGTTATTCACGTGTCGAAGGTCTTCTCTTGAAAAGCGCCATCAGTTCTGTACATTGTTTCTGTTTCTATTTTGGTTAGCCCTTTCTTCACTATGTTAAGCTTTCGTTGCATTTTAGTATTGATGAATATTCAAAATTTAAATAGGAGGAAATCAAGAAATCAGGCCAACTTCTAACGTCCTTCATTGTAACATAATAAGGGCCTTGAGCTTTGATGCTTTACATTTGGCACATATTTTTAAAGTTGCTCCTCAAGAACATGCAGTATCAGATCAGATAACTCATTATTACATCATCATATGAAATATATTTTATTTTTCCACAATTCATGTTTATCTCATTCAAACAGGACATACCTTATATAAATTTGCTTGTTCCGATCTAAGGGATGAGATTAGCGAGCCTTTCGTGTACCAAAATAGGTCAAATGACAACTCAACATCAAATTATTTCATAGTAAAATGGATAGGGAATGACATTTTGATGCACTGTGTTGTATTGCAACAACAAGAACAACGAGGGGGAAAAAAAGGAGATAAATAATTTAATAATACATTTAAGAGAAGAAGAAAAAAAAAATCGAAAGGGCATGTTCACAATTTTGTTTCATTGTGGCAGCCATTCTGATACCGTCATTCTCAGAGATAACAGAGATGCTCGCTGTCATGTCTGCCCAAATATCCCAACAATGGAGAGTTTGTCTCTGGCATCGGTCTTTGAACTGGATGTACATCGCACTCTAACATATCAGCAATATTTAGCGATAACTGACGATACACTTGACAGAGCTCACTTAACGTTCCAGATCTATGCCTTTGCCACCACATCCTTTCAATATTATGGAGATGGACACGATCGTCATTAGCCGTCTAAGCATTAAGCACCTTAGTATTCCCCACGTCTCGGCCGAACTAACTTCATCGAAGTAAACTTTTGTGAGGACTGGCGAGACAGGAATTCAAGACCAGGTCAAGGAGGTCACTGGAGATGATGAATCTCTGAACAAGGCAGAGCCATTATAGCACTTCAATTCATTTACATTTCCTCTTAAAGAGAGCCTCATTTTTCTAGAAATTTGGTCTCAACGCTGATTATAAGAAACATATTCTGCCAAATCACATCTGTAATTCTTTACAACTCTGAGACACTATCCTCTTGGCGCTCTCTGCACTACGAGTATAATAGCTAATCGTTTGACTTTAAGAAATAGTTCTGACTAATTTTGCCATGCTTCAAAAGTAACTTATCTTCCTCTAGGAAAAGCATTTTGTATAAAATACCACAGATTCGCATTGACTGGATCGGATCAATAAAATTCAACTTCCCAATAAGTGAAATTTGGTCAGAACATATTTTAAAAAAAAATCCTATTTAATCAAACAGGTCACGACCACCTTTGAAATGAACCCAAGGAAAAAACAGAAGTCAGGAAAGGGATAAAATATCAATATTCTGTTGAAAACTTAGGTAAGACAATATTTGTGATTATTCTGTCCCAAAGACATATTCGCACCATTTTTTTTTTTTTGGATCCACGAAATCTTTATTGTGATCGAAAGTTGAAAGTTCAGATGTTTATATTGTGGTATATCTTTAAGTCATATGCACTTTTTGATTATTGTTGATGTAATCTACTTAATATGAAATGCAGAATGCAAGGTGGTATAAATAGAATTTGCACTGATAGTCAATCGCTTGTCAAAATTTGCAATCCAGAAAAGCACTGGTTATGGAGTATGGTATGCATTTAGGAAATGAAACACTGGCTGTAGTCTACCAATCACTGCTAAGGTTGATAATATTAAACTGAATATATGTCAGTTTGTATGCAGTTTTTATGTATAGAGCTATTCAAATACATGTAGTTTTGCTATGGAGTTTCCTTTATTTTTTTTTTTCAGTTTCTTCGTTAACGAGATTTATATTAAGTCCGGACGTGACAGGAATAAGTTAATGTTCAAATCACATCTTAGAAATGCTATAGTGACATTAGTGCTACTTATTTCACGCTCTGTTTCAAGGACGAAATCCTTTAGATTATGTGAATAAGATATAATTTGAATTATATTCAGTTTCCAATAATCCACGTTAAACGGAACGGAGTTTAATACATTTCTGCACTTTCCAAGCTCAGTAGTAAAACTTACCAGAGTACTAGAGCTTTCAGTTTCAAGATCAAATTAGCCTGCAGGTCAATTTCAATATAACCTCAGGATAATTATGCAAAGTATGACATTTTTTTGTATCGGGGTGTATTGCAAGAAGAAGCGAATTGACAACACTTTCACGAGAAGAAAAAGGGGAATTAAAGTGCTGTGTTCACAATTCTGAACCACTGTCAGGGCCAGTTTGATACCACAAGCCTCAGAGATGGCATAGAACATCTCTTTGGCGCCCTCACAAATGCCTCGGCACTAGTCAGTTTTTATTGCAGTCTATGTATCAGATATACCACACATATATACTGACGATTGCTGCCTGCAATATCCAGCTATGTATGGTAAAAACAGTTAACAGAATACTGCAAGACCACCGTGACAGCCCCACTGCGCCTTCGCCATCTCATTCTTCGAACATGATGGCGATGGCTATTAAGAGGCTCAAAATACAACATATGAACTGGGACTCGCATCTTGCCATAGCTAAGATTATCCTGACAATTTCTTCGTCGAACTCATGAGAGAGAAATCTAAAACTGGATCAAGATAGCAATTGGAACAACAACAACAACAACAACAACCAACAACCAACAACAACCAACAACCAACAACCAACAACCAACAACCAACAACCAACAACCAACAACCAACAACAACAACAACAACAACAACAACAACAACAACAACAACAACAACAACAACAAAATCCCAGATCTTTTAAATGTTCTCTGAGAGAAATGGTAAACGGAAACAGTGTAATATATGATGTACACTTGTTCAAAGGAAGATATGCAGACTTTGAAAGAACCAACACCAGCCCCTTCATAGTTAGGTCTTCGGTACCACAACAACTCAAAAGTTCCCTTACCAAACGTTAATTTCGGGTTCTCAGAATGGCTGGTCCCATCTATTCAAGTCACACTGTTTCTTTTACAATGTATTCTTTTTCCCATTCCTCTCGTCGCTCCTCCTAATTGGTCACAGGCTTTATTTTATAAAATGTTATTATAGATATTGATTTAATGTAACTCGTATTATTACCTCCAAGCTCTCATCTAGGGGAAGGCGGACAACATGAAATTTAAAGATAACACAATAAAGGCATGTGCCCATTTTTAACCTTTGGCCATGGGACATGTGGGTGTGTGAGTCCGACTCAGAAGATGCTGGCCCCGACAAGAGCGACAACAACAAGAAGGAGACATCAACGACACTGGAGAGCTACCAACCTTGCCACGCCTTGACATGCTTGACAAGAAAGGCCGAGATAACCCCCATGAAAGTGGGGCTGAAAGGCCATAACAAAACTTAACTTAAGAGACGGATGCTGAAACAAATCTCACCCTTGATGGGTGTATAGTGGGACATAAAAGTTCACTGTCTTTTAGCAAATAGGAAAGGAAACACATCTTGAGTCAGTCAAGGTTTGAGAAGTTGTGCTAAGAGTTTATCACCTACACCAGGGGTGTCCAAACTTTTTGCAACAAGGGCCGGATTCGATGAAGTGAAAATGTAGGGGGGCATCATTCAGCTCGACATTCTTTGAAACATCAACATTAAAATTAGTGCAAATGAATTATTTAATGTATACTTTTTTTGTTTTGTTTTCTTGTTTGTTTGTTTGTTTTTGTTTTTATTACATTTCTTAACTTAGAACACAAATTAATCTGAACACGTTTATTTATCAAAATCACTCTGCCTTTCATATTTTGAGGACTATAAAGGTGAAGAAAACGTCTGACCAAAAAAGTCTAGATTCCTCTGGAAATTTGAACACTGGTCGTAACTGGCCCCCCGGACATGCCCTTGGACATGCCTGACCTACACGATATATGATACTCTGTGCATCCCGGGCTGGTCTTGTCGGGTTCTGTTTCGAATTCAGAGATTGAGAAAATGTGAAATGCTGTTTAGCTGCTGCATCCATCTATTGCTTTGATCAGTTCTATCTTAGAATTGCTAAACTTTACCTAACATGAGGTTCGAACTATCGTCGCACACGTACATTGTGCGCAGCTAACACATTGGCTAGCCCAAGCAATTACTAAGTTCAATCTTAACTTTGTGCTGTGAGACACTCCTCTGTAGTGAAGACTTGAGACAGTTGTGTTTAAACTTCCATCACCCACAAAATGTCATGCCAATCACATCTCGGCTTTGTATTGTTCAGGATTTCTGGTTAACATCTAAAAACGTTTTCTACCGAGTTATGCGCGATGTACCGTAATCCTACTGATTGGCTGTTAATTCCAAACCCAGCCCAGCAACAACAAAACCCAACATGACAAGACACAACAACATAAGCCAACACAAGATAAACACAATGTACGTGCTAAATATCATAGAGTCATGGACTGAAGGAAAATGAATAGCCACTGAAATCAACTAGAACAATGACACTTGTAATCAAAGCTGCTAATGAAAGTTTGAAGGGAAATGATGTGTCTCAGATCAGAGCTATAGCTGGCAAGTGGTAAAGAAAACCGCTGAAAGTTTATTGTTTTTCCAATAGACTGACCAGGTAGTGAACTAATATAGCCTTCTCTCTGAAAATTTTCTGATTTTTCTATCAGTCTAACAACAACAACAACAACAACAACAACAACAACAACAACAACAACAACAACAACAACAACAACAACAACAACAACAACTAGATATCGATGAGAGGAGACAAAAGAATAACCTCCCCAATTCTGAATTAACGGATTGTTAAACTGCTAATGCCATTTCAAGGGTTGTTAATAACCACAGCAATTTGATATATGGTTGGTGTTTGTGGTTTGGTGGTCAGGCAGTTGGACTCAGAAGAATGTGAATTCGATTCCTGATGGAAATTTGGGAGACGGGATGGCGGCATTTTGCACTTGGAATGGACAACATATACCCATTTCCTGACTCGACCATTGATTTAAAAAATGGTATTGTAAGATTATGTGGACTGAGCGTCTAATTGGCAGCCGCTTAAAAAGAACCGTTGTATAATACACGTTATGTTGGGTGATGTTGACATATACGGTTATGATTTCGTACCATGATTGTTACTATATACCTATTGATGTTTTGATGTTGTGGGTAAACTTCACTGACAACTGATTTGTTGTAATAGGGCCCTAAATGTGCCAATGAACTGTAAAATATCGGTCAAATGGTGTTCCCTTCAAAGATAGAAAAATGTATGAACAATGATGTGCGTCTTTGTAATGCAGCGTTTGTGCTAAATCTTTCCATGGAATGACCCCAATTTATGTTTGAAGAGTCACCCAAGGTTCGAGTCATGTGAGGTGGCGGTGTTATCTCGTGACAGACGTCTGATGAGATACGAAAACTCAAAGTACGAAAGAAAAAAATAAAACGCCCATCCTAGACTCCGTTCGGACACTCTTGTCTCTTGGGGGTCTAGGAGTAACATCGCTGGGTAAGCTTCTCTGCAGATTGTAACCTAGATACAGGCCTTTCCATTAGACACTGCATTTTTTATGTTCCGTGTTAGGTCTTAATTATAGGCTTGTAGTTGTTTAATTAAATAAGAACCAACGGTTTGGGAAGTTTATTAAAAAATAGGTCAAGCCGATACTACCCTACGACTTGAAGGTCAGGCCAGCTCTCTTTATACCTTTCAATCTCCTCTGGAGTGCTTATCTCAGCACTTGAAAATGAATGGCAAGCGTGCGCACTTCATTGTTGTATTTTGGATGATTAAAGTGAGTTTTGTACACATCATTCTATCGAACGTACAATTCGGATTAAACACTCTCGCGAGTTACTGTACAATTGTCATCGCCATATTGAAATAACATCAGACATAGTACATTTTTTGTGGCTTTAGTAAGTAAATAGATACAGATCTGTATGCGGAAATGTTATATACCAAATTTCTAATGTATACGTTCAGTAATTTCGAGTTTAAAGGCCTCTTATGGGTTTTGTTGCAGATTTATAGTATAGATATTACTCAAATATAAAATAGTTCAATGATTTCGTAGGTTTCTGTATTTCTAGAGATAATTGAATTATAACAGGTTTTATTCAGGTATTATTAGAGTTCGTACTGATAATCTACGTTTCACTTTTTAAAAAAAATAATTTAACTGAAACATGTTTTACTTACGCTTTATGACAGTTCATATTGATTTTTTACCTGTCATTTTATTTGTTTGTCTTTGTTGTTGTTTTAATAATAATAATATAATAATAATAATAATAAAATATATATATATGTATATATATAATATGATTTTAAAAAAATAAAGAAAACCACTCAATTGCAGAGTTTCTGCATAAAAAAAAAATAATAATAATTAAATTATAATTTTCTGGACTAGAGTTGTTACGACAGCTTCATAATGATTTTCGGCACTTTATTAATCCACACAATGCAATAGGAAATGTTTTTATTACTTCCCTTTGACAAACACAGATACTGTTGAACAAGGACAGAAAAAGGCCAAAAACACATTTTTGTGTTCTTTGCTTGAAACACACAGGATGAAATTGTTCGAAAAATTCGTGGTGTCAAAAAAGAGTTTCATGTTTATTGCAATGAGTTTATCAAGCTATTTTGTCAACATTTTTTCTTTTTTCAAATTATAAGAAAAGCATTGCTTTTTTCCTCTGTACACAAACAACACTTGCAGTGCCTGGCAAAAGGAAATAACAGAGCTACCAATTTACAGCCCTTCTTCACAATTATATTTCAAGGTTGATAATTTTTTCATATCTAGTTTGCATATGCTTATTGTCGGCGTCATCATTATGGTTAGTCGAACATGATCTTTCCTCAGCTGTTTTGTAACTCATCTATGCGTCTCTTTTCGTTTATTAGTGCCTCCTATATTGTCTTCAAGTCGATATCAATAATGTGATCTTGGTAATCTTGAAAGCATCAATGACATCATAGGAGCTATTCCTTACACATTTTCAGAATTTCAGCCTTAACATTGCTATGCATCGATGCTTCAGATAACACGCAGTTGATCAACAAATACTTAGAGAGGTACTTACTTAGATCTATCGATCAGTTCCGAATCTCACCATCTGACACTGAAATATCTTCCATGACAGTATGACATGAAAAATGAAATTTCTAATCTGTTTCTGAAAAAATAATGATACCCAGATTATTATACCCACTGTAACGGCATTAAAAAAAAAAAAAAAAATCTCATTAGGATTCTTGTTTAAGTCCGTCCAAGAATGCAATCTCAAGCTATGTTCAATGCCTTAGAAAAATATCACCAACGAAGATAACACAATAAATAGGCTTAACAAATGGAACTTTTATGGTGAGCTCTCGTGTTTTCCAGTCCATGGGACTAAAACTTTATAAATTGGCAAATATTTAAACAGAACGACAACTATACAAACAGATGCTGCAGTGTGTCGTACCTTTATTTATTTCTGAGGTCAGCTTATGCCATGTCATGCCGAATAGGTTTAATACTTTGATATTTCATGAAAGTCTATGGTTAAGCCAACTCGATGAACTCCAAAAATTGGGATAATTGCTGTTTTCATCTTCCTCTAAATTGTTTTCATTTTCCTAACAATGTGGCAGGAAACATAACTTTTAGGAAAATTTGATAGAATTATTATTTACCCAGTTCGCTCCTAAAGGAACTCAGTTTTTAGTGTCTCTTGTAAGATTCCTGCTTCAGCACTTATGTTATTTGATAAAAGAGATCACAATGCAATCACATATTTGTCATCTAGGGATCGTCGGTTACTTTGCTTTTCGAGCTCCAGATTTTACAGGGAGGACCAGCGATCGGTTAGACTAAAATCAAATGTAGAATAAAATAATTTAAGACTGGATATGTTTCACTGTTAGAATGTCAAGAAGCTGGTCTGGTCAAAAACGTCCCCCTGTCATACTTTGTTGCTGGAATTCCTTTCCAAACAATGGGCGCTGAAGGTAGCATGGTACTCATATTATATTAGATCTATATTTTTCTAAATGTCATTAATCTAAGCAGTAATTGTCATTTTTTAACTCATGGAGCCCTGAGCCCCTGAGCCTACCGTGAAATCGTGCTTGAGCTCTTGGGCTATTTAAGCTTATATTTGATACACTACTTCTGAGGTAAATGGAATCGGCTGTTGTGCTTGGTCGAGATATAATTACAAGGCTTAGATATATAAAAGCGCCATGTGGTCTTAGTAACCGTTGTAGTGGTTGTTAGGGTTGATATGAAATTTGCTAGCCATTTACGCACCAGTGACAAGGTTCATGAGTATCAAAGTCATCAAATAAAGTCATATACCCCAGCAAGTTCTATGAGGTATTTTGGGATGGCTCACATGATCGAGAGATTTTTCGCTCACACGAATATTTGTGTGCATGCTGTGCACTTGGCAGGCAGCTCTTGGCCAATGATGAGCATTCAGAGATACTCAAGCCATATAGGCTAACTAAAGCCATGTGTAAGCGATGCTGTTCGGTTATGCAACCGACTAGAAAAACCTCATTGACTGTCAGTGTTAGACTACCATCCAAATTAGAAATCTATCGATAGAGATCCTCGCCCCAAAAGTAAATTGCCCAAACTACATGAGTGTTATGTTGTAAAAAGGACAATTCATTCTGGGGTCACGAGCTGTCAGTATGCTCACATGTCATGGTGATCAGCCTTATCTCTGTCATCTAGGAATGATATGATTGTTTCCCGTTTGAATTTCACATCCTAGAATAGAACAGACAGAATAGAGGTCATCATATCTACTCTATAAATCTGCAATAAAACCCACGTCAGGCTTATGGACTCGAACACTGCTGAATGGATCCATGTGAAATTTGGCACACAACATTGTTGCATAAAGTTTTATGTTTCTACTTTTAAAAAGCCGAAAAAAGTTCACTACGTTTGACGTGATCCTAAAAAGGTGATACTAATGGAATAGTAAACTCGCGAGAGTGTTTGATCTCAATTGTACGTTTGGTAGAACGACGCGTTCAAAGAAGCAAACGCGTTTTCTTTGAGTAACATTCAGTTTAACCATCTAAAATAACAACACTGAGGTGCGCACGTTTGCCATGCAGTTTGAGTCACAAGACAGTATCGGTCTGATCTACATCAAATTTTTTAAAACATCTCCCAAGAAGGCCGTGGATCTCTTCGTCTATACTGTAAATCTGCAACAAAACCCATAAAAAGAGTAAGGAATCGAAAACTCGCTATTGTATCCATATGAAATTTCGCACACAGCATTGTTGCATGAAGATCTGTGTTTCTATTTGTAAAAAAGCCGAAAAAAGCTTACTATGTTAAACATTATTCTAAAAAAAAAAAAAAAGCGATAACAATTGAACAGTAAAAAAACAGTGTTTGATTCGAATTGTAGGTTCGCCAGAATGACGCACTCAAAACCCCAAACGCATTTAACGAGTGACATCCAGTTTAATCGTCCAAAATACCAACATTGAGATGCGCACGCTTCCTCTACACATTGACTCACAGAGCAGTAGAATCAGTTGATCTAGGTTTAAAAAACCTCCCACGATAGCCGTGTGTTCTCTGGTCGTATGTAAGATGAATTGGTGCTTACTCGCGAACAAAAATATGAGACGCGACACAATGAAACCAGGCGCTCGTCAAACTGAGGCGACCAGAGAAATCACGAGTTTTTCAATAGTAAATACATTTTTAACGCATTTTTCCCCTTCACACAACCCTTCTATATCAATGTAAAAATGCATTTAACAGTTACATTTGCTGTAACAGATTGAGTAAAAAGCCAAAAAAGTTGTACTTCAGCGGCATGGGCTAACAAAGATTAATAAGGATATACAAAAGTCATTGGCTATTTTCTCACTAAATTTAGCTGCAGCAGCAGTCACCCCCATCACCTTTAAGTGCTAATATCTCGACTTCTGTTTGAGATAGAACAAAACCTTTTTCACACACAGAAAGGGAAATGAATAATCTTCACAGTGATACCAATAACTCTTTATGCTCACAGTTTGACTACAGCCTGATTTCATCGAGTCGCATCTGATATTACGAATAGCAGTAGAACAAGACAGACCCAGGGAACTGGGTATCGGCTTGATAAGCATACATTGATGGCAGTAACGACTATCTGCAACGCTCACGATTAGTTCTTACATGCAACTAAACCTCACCTTGTTCCAGGTTTCATACAGGCGAGAAGCAAAGATACCACACTATCTATAACGTAGCTGGTGGACTGTAAAGATGAAGAACTTTGCATTGACAGTAGTGGCTGCCTTGTTAGCCACGACATTCGCAGCCGATGTGATCAAGTGAGTGATACATGATTCCAGAAAAGTACAATGTTGTGTCTGTTAAATGATAGTGCACAGTAGGGCAAGAGTGTTGTGTCAGATCCGCTAACTCACGCAGGGATAATCCAACTGAAGGAAATGTTGCTGGTATGGATGAAAAAGATATGAAACGCTAGCTGGCAAGCAACACACACATATAGATAAGTAGGCAGGTATGAAGGCGGTAGATAGATAGATAGATAGATAGATAGATAGATAGATAGATAGATAGATAGATAAATAAATAGATAGATAGATAGAT
>JBCAUA010066226.1:0-11153 GCA_038406235.1 Peronia verruculata
AAGCCTTTGGAGAAAAAAACTGGGAGAAGAGGAGTTTGGGTTCACCCCCCCCCCCCCCCTTCAAAGGAATTTCTAAAAGGAAAAAAAAAAAAAAAGCCAAAATAGCGAAAAGGAAGACATTAATTTGAGTGCCCTGATGAAATCAAAATTTAAAAAAAAAAAAAAAAATGTAAAAAAAAAAAATCCAAATAACCTCCCAAAAAGAAATGAATGATTATTTTTTTCTTGCCGAAAGCTCAACATATGGAGAGGACATGGCATGCTATTCACCAGGAAACAAAGGACAAGAAAAGGTTTCTCAAGGTCGGCTGTCAGAATCATATCTTCACTCACTCACACTAAAATCTCAAAGAGGATGCCAGAATTTATCTGAAGAAGGACAAATACCAGAATGACAAAACTTTCTCACAAACAACCCCCCCCCCCCCCAAATCCTACTATACCTCTACTTTCTATCAAGTTCCTATAATATATTCTGATCATACTTTTATCTCACTTCATAAACTGTAAACATTCAGCTCTTTTCAAACTAAAATCTCAAACCAAAAAAATAAATGTTTTTCTTAAGTAGTTTCCTAAAAGTGTAAAGTGCTGTTAATTTGCAAACCCATCTGAAGTGCATCATGAGCTCGTAAACTAACAATTTTGCAGTAAAATATATTGCCTCAAAAGAAGAGTTCTGATCTGAGACAGCGCTAAAATCATGCATCTACAATAAAAAATCTTACAATCATCCCCAACTTTTGGCCCCAAACAGTAAAATTTTAAAAAAAATATTTAAAAAAAAAAAATATGAAGGTTACATTTTTCATTTAAACAGTAAATGCATGTTTTGCACAGCTCGGAATCAGTCTCATATTATGTGGCAAAAAATTTCACTATGCGACACCTGCAGGCTCACACATCCTGACCCAACTGTTCACTGCCAAGTTCTGCACACTAATACAATCAATGTGCAGAAAGACTTGGTACTAAATATGTGAGTCCATCAGTGAGCCCACAAATGCGTATAAAAAATCGTATAATTTTGCATCAATCTTAACTAATATTGCACATCTTCAGTTCACATCTGTTCAATTGTGCAGAAACCAGCCAAGAAAGTTTTACCAGGATAGAATATCTGAGCCAAATGTAGGGATTTTTTGTGTTTTACATGGGAATTGAACCTACAAAACTGATTTTCACCATCTTTCCAGTGTTTCAATGATGGATATAGCAGAGTTCAGGAAAAATATTTGGCCATGCAGGAATAGGGATTAAAATCTGACAAGTTTCAGGTTTTTTAGGGCAAAAATTATCTTAATTTCTTTCCGATAGGAGGTCAGAAAAATGTTCTGTTTTGTCCAAGTTTTTTTACATTCAATGCCAAAGAAAAATTCCCATATTATTGACTGGACTTTTTGTAAGACATGAATTTTGGTAGCCAAAAATTTTGGTCTTGAAATAAGTCACACATACACAAAAAAAAAATGAAAATCCAATCCATATTTCACAACTTTTGGAGAATGTTTCCAATCCATATTCCTTGCTGCCAACTCCTGTCTCAGGATCTGCTACTGCCGAGATAATCCCTTGTTAGAGAATTTCGAAATGGAAAGAAAATCTGTCTTCCTTGGATGATCATACTGAACAAGTTGACAGGTGAAAATTCTGTTTTTATGGTCCTCAAATTTGTTCATGTCAGCAGCTTTAGTAAATTGCCAAGAATCGTGGTGGTTCAATGTGGGCAACTCGGCAAAATCTGCAAATGAAACAAGCATGGTTTAGAATCATGCTATTTAAGAACTGACCTAAACTACTCTATATGCTTAAAAACAGAGATGAATTAAATCACTCAGGTAAGGCAATGTTTGTCCAGTAAAATTATCCAAAAAGTGCATAAACAATGCCTTGAGGTTAAACTGTAGGGAAATACTATAGGTTTTGGAAATTTAGGAATTGGCATGCAATTAAAACTTTCTCTAACTACTTTGTAAATGCCTTAATTTTTTTTTTTTTTTAATTGAAGGATGACGATGTGTCCAACAATCAAAATAATAAGCAAATAATGACAAAAAAATATCACAAGCCAAATGGTAGTGAAAATGTACGCGATACTATATCAGTTATCACTAATGAGGTTCAAGGGTTTGAATTTTACAGCGTCTCAGCATAAAGTGATATTGTGCCCAGAATGGTTGAATACTTTCACAAGTTAAAATTTAATTAAAATACATTACTTTTACGTAATAAACTAATGAAAATTATATATATATATATGTGTGTGTGTGTGTAAACTAATAAAATTTGATGGTCGAAGTTTGCAAAGCGAAAGAATAAGTGTGAAACATGGCCGACCACATGATCACAATTCCACACTTTCATGCTGAAAGCTTCACAAGGTATAAAAGGGTGGATGAAACAAGGATTCAAAGGTTTGTAGACATAAATGCTATGAGTCTTACTTCTCCTGCTTGTACTTCTCAACCACAGCTTGCTGCGGCATGTGGGCCATGCGGTTGTACAGCCTGAACAAAGTGTGCACGCACTTCTTCAAAGCCTCCAGCGAGTATCCAGTGACTGATTCCAGAATATCAGGCTGTGTCGGAGATAAGCAAAGTGCACCAGTTATTTAAACAGTCAAACTGACCCATTATGCAAACCGGTCCGAATACATGTGTACTCAAAACAAATGTGAGCTCAGTTCTGTTGCCCTATCTCCATTTTTCACATTTTGAGAAAATTGATGGGTTGTGTTTAGCAACTATTTTTGTATATAGGAGACAGGACAAAATGATTTTCAAAATATATCTGTTTGGGTAAGTAAGGGATAGGTAAAATGACTACAGTATATAGTAGACTTACTATCCCTCTTTCACATGACATATATATGTCCATATCGTCCAAAATGGAGATGGGGCAACAAAGAACTGAGTCGCGAAATGTCTCACGTCCAAAGCAAATGAGTTGGAAGTTAACTGGGGAGATTTCAAGATATGACCATTTTCAAATATTTTCCGAATGAAAAGAAAAATTTGGTATTTGCGTCAGAAAATATTTAAAAGCAGGCGTAACTCATGATCGTCCAGGGCAACTTCCGATTCATTTGCTCTGGGCACAAGACAAAAATACAAATCAGTAATTGTCCAAAGGTGAGATTTGACAGAATAATTGGCATAAGATATAAACTGAACACATTTTGAGCAGAAATTTTTTTCAAGGGCATTTTATTTACCTCTTGCATGAAAATTTGAAAGAATTTCTGTATTAACCCTGGACTGTCAGAGAATGATTGTACTAGTAGTGTAAATGTTGCTAGAATGAGAAAACAGTTAAGATGATTTTCCTGGAAACTTTGCTTCATTTGAAACCCCGAAGGAATGGACAGTTTGATAAAGGCTTTTGAGTCAATTGGTGCCTTAACAAATCTAAAAGATTCTGACTTCTGCCCAGAGACTGCTAAACAAATTCTGAGTCATTTCTTTGCTTCTGTCAAAAATGTTTTTCATAGTAATGTTGGCAAACAGTAATGTATCAGCTGTATATGAAAGGAGAAGGGTTAGGTGTTACATAATGAACCATTTCATCCAGATAGTGTCAAGCACAATATCAATACAAGCCACTTACCCAAGGCTGGTTTTCATTCAATGTACTTCTGGCCAGCACGATGGCACTGGCAGCGATGATGCTAGGTCTGAAGGCCAGTAAGTCTTCAATCTCAATCAGTGACAGCTCGGTCAAAAACTGCCGGTTCAAAACCAAAAAAATTCAGGATCAGGCAAATAAAAAATATCTGCATATGTGTGCCTGACTCATCATTCTGCAAGAATTTAATCAAGATTAAGGCAATGGACTTTCTGAAATAAATCTGTCTTAGTCTTCAGCGAAAGTCTATTTTAAACTAAGGCAATATGATACTCTACTGATATCTGCATCATAGAATCTTTCGCCTATTTAAAATGGTACCAAACTGCGAATTTCAAGAAAAATTGTGAATACTTCAGGTTGAATTATCTTTGTCACTTGTTTCACTGTATTAGCAGAAAGCTGGTGTTGATAAGATAAATACAATGTAGCAAATATCAAACACACTACTTTGAGCAAATTAACTAATCTCTGAAAATTTACTCTTAGCATGTGACATCCAAAACATCAGCTTACGTGTGTCAAGAACTTGCATTTGTCACTCATTTCTATGACATTGAGGAAGCGCTCCGTGAACCAGTTCACTGTGGGTATCGCAACTCGAAATTCCAGCAGTTTGAGAATAACACTCTCCATCTTCAGTACCTGAAAACAGATTAATGTGAGAAAGAAAATTTATTAGCATTTGCTGGTGGCTGTAGGGAGAAAAAAAGCTATCAATTTTCTCAAGTTGTTTTTACTGTGCTGATGAAACTGAACTGCACTTACAGTTTGATAGTTCAAAAAGTCATGTCAAGTTCAGGGATACATAAAGAAATTATATTTGGTTCAACTTAATGAGACCAGCAAGTATATTCCATTAAAACATCTCTATAAACATTAGAATATGTATAAATCCAAATCCAAGTGTGTAATTCATGTTTATGAAAAACTTTCTTGTCAATAGATTTGTTCCGACTAAGCAAACGGCTGGAAATCTCCACCTAGTTTTAGAAGGGGGGTACAAACACTCCAAACTGCTCACTGTCATTGATAAACATAAAAAATGCACGGACGGAATCAGTAACAATTGCTCTCTGATCTCGTGGAGTGCTAACAAATATCAGTGAGTGTTCTATTTCTAGCGGAGGGATACAGTCTGGCCGGGATTTCCAGGTTTTTGCTTAGTTGAATATGAACTATAACACAGGTGTAAAAATGAATTGGGACTAAAATTGCTTTCATCCAATTTCCTCTACTTGAATTACATTTACAATCCCCCTCGAGTGCTTTCAGAGACAAAATCGACTTACTTGGCTTCTTGAGTAGGTGTCGTCTGTGATGTACACAAACTCAGCCACATCGGGAGGGTAGATTTCCTCGTATTTTCTAGAAAACAGACATTAACTTTAATTTTTCCTGTGAACATGATAAATTTTGAATTCCAATCATACAATATAGAATTTACATTTTATGAATGGTTTGTACAAATTTCAGTGGCAGATTTTTTTAATCCACTTCAATGGCACATTTTTTAATTCACTGAAAAATTTCAAGGTCAGTTAACTCACACATGAGTTTGTTTATATGTTTTGCATCGAGGACGAATGAGTTGGATGTTGTGCCGGGTCATTTCAAACTTTGGCCATTTCTATTTTCCGACTCACATACTTTTTCACAAAAAAATTCAACCTTTCATCTGAAAAAAAATTTTTGGTATAAATTTTGGTATCTGAGTTGGGAAATAGTTAAAAAATAGACATAACACAAAATCGGCTTCTGATTCATTTGCCCTAGGCACAAGACAAATGTCTGAATGTTCATAATTCATCAAGAGTTGCCTGCCATGCATAGAGCATACACACAAATCACGGAGTGACCGACATCAAAATGCTTCATCAGGACTTTCACTCACTTCTGTGACAAAATATGCAAATTTGACATGTCTTTATCCAATTTATGTGTCTTGCGTCCAGGGCAAATCAGTCGCAAGTTGCGCCCGGTGAGTTCAAGTCACAGCCGTTTTGAGTTTTTAACTGCTATAAGGACTAGCAAATTATGCTGCTTCTCCAGAAGAGAAAAAAAAAAAAACTTTAGTTGTGTCCAGATAAATGACTAAATTGTTAATTTATTCTGCTCGGCTAATCTCTCTCAATGTTATGTTACTTACGCAGCGATGAACATGCTTGCTGCGCCCACGAGCTGCAGCTTGGGTCTGTGCACACCAACTAAACTCAAGAAGCGATCGATGTAGCAGATTGCCAAAAACAGGGTCTCCCTGTGCAGTTTGTACTCTTCTCCAACCTGAAATACATTTTTTTATGTTTTTCAAACTCTATGTAGACTGCCTTCAGTGAAACTAATTTTCATACACTGTTTCACCTGAATCACACATCTGACTTTTCCAGTGAACAAGACCTTTTCCAGTGAACAAGACAATTTTGAAAGGAAGAATCCTAGCTTTCCCATAAAAATAGCTTCGAGAGATTTTGTTGGAAAATTCAATAACATTTGGAAAGAACGAAGTCTTTGAAGTTGACTGTATTACTAGTTTCGTTAATTAGTAGTTAATTATCCTTTCTGAGATGATCAAAATGTCGTCAAGTACACATTTAAATTTTACATGTTTTTCAACCATTGCATTATGGCTCAAAAACAAAAATACATGGTCATGGTTTAACAAAAACAATTTCAAGAATACAACAGCTACCAAACAGACTTACCTCGACCAGCCAGTCAACCAGAATGTTTCTCATGGAGGTTGTGACATCTGTTTGCTTGTTCATGTAGTGCCTGTCTGGCCGGTACACCAACTGTGAATAGGCAATGATCCACCATGTATTAGATCATTAGATCAATGTTGAGAACATCCTAACTAGCTTGTGATATCACATACAAGGAAATGAAGGGACTGGCAGACCCTGGTTTGAATAATACACATTCAACTAGACAACAATGTGGACGGATCTATTTGGTTCCTTCACAAAGGACGGCTGATTGTGTAGGGTTTAACGGCATAGCACGTTTGCGGCTACATTGTGCCTAACACGGTGGGAACATATTCACGGTCAAATTCTGATCAAGGTATAGATAAATGTAGCTCTGAATGGACAATACATTTATGAGTAATATAAAAGGATATCAGAATATGGAATTTGGGTTATCAAATACCATATAAAAGATTTAAAAAGGATGTAAGCAGCTGCGGCGTCCTGTGGGGATCGTCACATGCTTGTCAATATATCTGCCAGAAGGTTACTAAAAAGGACAGCTGAGCGACTGCAGATAGACTGCTGAACTAGGACTCGTGTACAATTTTTGTTTATTTCAAATTGAAAGTGATGACTCAGGGTAGCAAACCTTACCTCAGTGGCTCTCAGATACTGGTATATATCCAGGAAGTAAGGATCCAATCCAAACTCATCAGGCCGTTCCAGTCGAGATTCGCGTTTTTTGGCGTTCTCTATAACTGCTTCATCAATCAGCATTGGGGAATCTGTCGGAAGGAGATCAAATTTTCATGCTTACATACTCCTAATCAATTCTTCATCTAAAGAAAATGATACTACCTTAGAAACCAACTAAGTGATAATTTTTAAAGAGATATTCCTGACATCAAACTAGAAAATATTTTAGTGATGATATTCTGTTGTGTCAGCTTCATACATCTGGATTACAGTCATGTCATACAGGCATTTGAAGATGAAGTCTTTTACCTGTCTGTTCAATAAGTTAACATCTGAATCACAGGGACACAACCACAAAAACACTATATATAAACATCTATAGCCATACACCTGTCAGAGTACACACCAAGATACACAACTTAACTCATAGTACCAACACATATACACACCACAGCTACCAGAACACAACAAATTTACTGGTACATACAATATAACCTTCAAAACACCATGAACACTCGAACACCATAGCCTTCAGAATGCTTATAACTATCCTTATAAGACATACTGCCATACTTACCAAAATCAAAATCATAGAACACCATATAACCCACTGATTCAGATATGGAACAACCTTTGGAGTTATATGAACACATTTAAATCTGTCATGAATCACGCCATAACTCACTCCGCAAGAGTTAAGAATGCCACAAACAATTGTCAGAAATAACGTTACAACTTCACACAGCATAGTAGAGTAATAAAATTAACAACAGTCTTCACAATACGCGGAGTCTTGAGCACATCCCACAACCATCTAATACTCGACAATCAGAACACATACATTACAGCAAACAAAACTGGTGCCAAAAGTAGGAAAATTTGTACGACATTGATCATCTCAACTATTGACAACATAGACCTACAATGTACAAAAGCTGCCACACCATATAGTCATAATCTTTGTAGAACTGTCACAATAAAGTCAACACAACCTTTCACAACCCAATCCATAAGATCTAAGTAGACAACACCATAACATACCTCACATGCCATACTTTTTATACAATTGTACTTATTAAAATGCATATCACTACCATCAGGAATACATATATATAGTAACTACAAAATTCATACCACAAGTATTACAAGAACAATACTGTACCAGAACAGACAATGTACAAATAGCTATCAGAACCTGCTTTAATTATTAGAACACCATTGTCATCAGATCACCAAAAATATCCCAACCATAAGAAATCAATGACCACAACATAACCATCAGATAACACACATACTGTCACACGAATATTAGTTCTAGAGCAGAGAACATGTATGGGTGTCCAACTCTGAAACTATACCAGAACGAAATGCTGGCCACTCTACCAGAAGTCATAGTTCTCTAAGACTTGACAGACAACGACCAGCTCACATGACTATTGGAGCGCAAAGATACCTCAATTATAGCAACCTGTCAGAATATACAGTCACAGAAGCACACCAAACCTGTCATTGCTCATGTAGTTCGGAGACAAGACTACATAGATGAGAGCTATCAGCTCACAAGAGTGTTAAAGCATAAAGAGTTAACTCATTTCCTACCTACCAGAACGAAGATACAATCACAGAATGTATACCAAACCTACCGGAGCTGCCACATCACATCAAAATCTTACAAGCCAAACAAACTATCAATATCACACTCAGCATGGACATCAGTCACAAAACCAGAACACAGAGCAGAACATTTATAACTGTCAGAACACACAATCACAAAATATATAGCAAAACTGACAGATCTACCAGTTCACATCACTGTTCTTACGTGATCCTCATCAGTAGACAGAACTAATTCTCAGCCCATCCAGGATTTTCAGAACATATACAACTTTCAGACTACAAGTACACAGAAAATCAAAATGCACACCATAACTTCCAAAACTACAAGATCACATCATAATCTTACAAGACATTTAAAGAATTCTCAGTTCGCATATGACCATCAGAACACAAATCGTACACAACTTCCAGACATGATTACAGAATACATATATATATATATATACACCACAACTAGATCTACCAGATCACACTGCAGTTTCTAATATACAACAGGACAAGACGTAACTTCACAGCCCATATCACGTATCTGTCAGTACAGAGCACATACTTATAACCACCAGAACACACACAAGTTACCACACACACCAAAATTACCAGAGGCTACCAAATTATCTAGTCCTTTCATGACAAATATAACTATCCTCAGCAATAACTGGAGTTCTGGGCACACACATTACCATCAGAATATAGAATATATATTGCTGAAACGACAGCAGAGGTGAATTGCAGAATTCATGCAACAGACAATAGTTGGGAAACATTTCAGATTTTTCTTTATCATATCCTTGCAGTAAGACATAAAAACTGTTTTTTACTACTGATATTGTTAAAGACAGAAATCTGTGGCCTAAACAACTGACAACACCAAAAATTCTACCGAAGTAGGAAGTTCTAACAGATCACTGATACCTATTAGTGAATAGCTGTACATATGTAACTGAACTAACAAACACACGGTACATACCAGCCTGCGGTGGATCGACGTCCACGTGCAGGGGAGCCAGAGGAATGTGGGGGCGGGGAAGGTTGCCATATCCGTTCAGGCCGACCACGGCGTCATGCAGCAAGTTCTGCTCAGGGATCAGATTCTCTTGGTCCTGCATGGGAATGTCTTCGTGAACTTGAGCTTCAGGCGCCATCGGTTGGCCGACATCCTCGAAAATGGCAAATCCCATCCCCTGTGATCCTCCTGCCTTCTTGCCCTGTGCTTCAATAGGGACTTCATTTTCCTGCCCACCAAAGTTGGATTTGGAATTTTGAAGTACAGAATGCTGGAAAGAAAAATGAACATTTTATGTTTTTTAATTCACCATGCACAATTGGATCAAATATTTTCATGTTTAGTTACTTTTCTGTGGGATGAGTTCTCAAAGAGTATGAGGCATTGACAAATTCTTTCCAGCCATACTTTTGACAAAAAAGACATGCTTGAAAAATTACAGGACTAAAGCACAAAGCTGAAATTTCTGGAATATGGAAAGCTCAATCCTAAATTTTTACTCTGATGATCCATACTTCGATTATTTGCTAAGTTCACATTATGCATAGCAAACACACAAAAAAAAGCTATTCACATGTGGTTCCTATGTGTAGATAGCAATGAAAAGTTACTTTTCTGTAGATCTACACATACGGACAATTTTGTATTAATCTAGTCATAGTAACTGAAGTTTTCATCCCAACATGCTACGTACCAAATATTATCACATGATTTTTAACAAAGTACCATTACAACCAAATCTATTCACTTAGGCCAAAAAACTAATCCAATTCCTGCACTATGGACAAATGACAGCGATTTCTTTCAGGTGTGCTTACTACAGCCACAACTTCCACCACATAGAACCTTGCTGCGCAAATGTCAGCCTCAATAGATTTCACTTCTTACCCTGCCTTTGGCAATCCTCTGCGGTTGCCGCCTGACATTTGTCACATTACCGAGGGCTGGTCTCCTCGAGTTGCCCGCCTTCTGATTTTGCCTTGGGCGCACATTCTCTTTCGTGTCCTCTCTCGCAGCTAACGCATTCCGATTCTGTAACGACATTGCTCTCTGTGTCTTGACTCAACTCTGGTGAGGAAAAATAAATGAATATCGAATATCCATACAACACTGATCATGAAACAATCCAGTGAATGACATTTACAGCCAAAGTAAAGGCTCACAACTGAGCCATGCTTTTCAGTTAGGAAGATTACTTCCCTTTGCCAGGTATTAAGAGGGACAACTTTATTAAGAATCACAGATAACCTGGCACGTGCATGTTCAAGTATAGTGACAAATTTTTCTCTTGAGCAGCTTTCAATCAACTCAACAAAAGTGATTCTTGTCTTCCTGCTCTACAATCCTTCGCTCTGTCTATACCTCATGTTCCTAGCTGCAGGGTTGTTGATTTTTTTTATTTTTAAAAAAAAAATCAATATCGATTTTTTTTTATTTAAATCGGATTTTTTTTTATTTAAATCAGAATTCTTTTGATTTAAATCAGATTTTTTTAAGTGCATTGATTTAAATCGGATTTTTTT
>JBCAUA010066247.1:0-11152 GCA_038406235.1 Peronia verruculata
AGGAAGTGTACGGGCATTGTGATACAGTGAGCGAGTTCTGGATGTATGTGTCATTCAATATGTCATAAAAATAAATAATTTCTCTTTTATAGAGGTGTGTGTGTGTGTGTGTGTGTGTGTGTGTGTGTGTGTGTGTGTGTGTGTGTGTGTGTGTGTGTTGCTTTTTTTTCTTTCTTTCTTGACAGTGCTTGTAATGTCTAATACTTCTTGTATTTGGCAAAAAGGGAAATAACGGCGGGCTGGGAGGGGGGGGGGGGAGGGGAAGGAGGAGGCACATTCAAACTCAGCAGTTGTCTTTTCGGACAGGAGGAATAGACCTACGAATTTGGGCAAGAGCGTTTTCTACGGAAGAGGTCGGGGGTCAGTGTGAACTATCTAAAGTCAAGGTCATCACAAACTTTCCAGGTGGGTGTGTGGTAAAGCAGGTCGAGCTGTTGGAAGCGAGTCAGACCCGGGGTCTGTCCAGGTGACAGGTCACTACAAGTTTGGCGTTGTTACCTCTGCTAGCCTCGCCCCCTCTCCCATATACATAACATCACGATTGCACAGGGATTCTGTTGAGAGGTGACAGTGTTCCTTACAACGACTTACCTGCGAATTGTTTGTGAATTGTTATAGCTGTAATCTTCAATGCCTCATAGTGTCCACTGCACAAGATAGTTAGAACACCCTGTACAAAAACTAAATGGCGACTTTACCATCCTGATTAGTCGATTGACCAATACGAGGATTTTTGTAGAACTTAAAAGTTGAGGCTCCATCGACCCGCCCTTTCTGGATATGGAGTAGTGCTGCGAGCCGGATAGTCACAAATAACGTCCGAGTTTCGGAGCATGAGATACAGGCCGTATATAAAACTTACATTTTGCAAGGGTATAAAAACCTAATGTACACAATTTTTGCAGTAGCCTCCGATCTTTCTATCTGCAGAGCAAATCGTAACCCAAGCTGTTGGATTGGTTGGGACTGCAGAACTTAAGTCCCGCCTACCAGATCAGTGATTGGCAGTTGGCTTGTGACGTCAGCAGGTGACGGACAGACCTACGACGACAGGGGGCAAACTTTATTTTTTCTTTCAATCATAAACTTTTCGTTGCACCGAAGGCAGGAAGAAAACGTGACAGACATCAAGATGGTGACCTCGACATTGAGCGGAATGGCGTACGAGGAGTTGGAGCTGAACCAGGCCATGCTGTACTCCGCCCTCCTGGTGGCGGTGATCGTGGGCGGAATGAGGACCACCCGGCGGGCCACCCTGCAGCTGCTCAACTTCTCGGCGGGCGAGCTGTGGGGCAAGATGTGGCTGTACTCACCACACCGCTATCTGTGGGCCGGAGCCCGCAAGGCGCTGCCGCCCTCGGTCAGCAAGAAGCTGCGCTCGGCAGTGAAGAGTGCCAGTAAGATGGTGCTGGGCAGGTCGGCGCTGAGGAAGACGGTACGGCACAAGCACAGCCTCAAGCACAGCCACCACCGCCACAGCAGCCGCCATCTCTTTGCCACGGTAAGTAGTGCCCTGCATCTGTGACTGTTAGAACCCAAACGTCCACATGGCCTTTTAATGAAGAGAATGTTGATGAATAAACAAAACAAGTTGGTAGAAAGAGCCATTTTGCCTAATTACTCCCCTTTGCCGGATACAAGAGGTGGAATTTAGTACTGCAAGGAATAATATTAAAAGAAGAAGAAGAAGAAAAGTCTTTTTTTTTTTTTCCTATGTGTATTTTTTAGTTTTTTTTGTTTTTTTTTAAATCGCGATTTAAAAGTTTCTTCTCATGATTCAAATAACAAACTAAAGCGATTTTTTCTTCTTTACAGTGGTTGTCCTAAAACCTCTTTTATTTGGCAAGGGGCAATAACTCAGCTTGCTGCAAAAGTGGTCTGTTGCACCCACACAAATTCGTTAATATAAGTTGTCCACTGCTAGGGGTTCTGATGCTGAAACCATGACCATGTTCTCTAGAACCGAAGGTTAAACCCATTTCCTTTTGGCAGAAGTCACGCTGCTAGGGCCTCTACGCCCGGAGCCAGTGGTCAGCCGGCTGGTCTGAATTATGGTGGCTTAAGTTATTACCATTCATATTGACTTTATCTCCACAGCAAGGAATGACTTGTTGGTACCATGGCGGTGTATGTCTTGAGAACCTCTGTGGTGTTGACATGAGTATGTAGAATCAGCTTAGAGCAGTATCCAAGTTTTCTTATAGTCTGGTGTCTGTCAGTTATTGACTATTGCGTGCTCAGTAGCCTTTGTCACACAAAACTGACCTGTTGTTTATTGGTTTGTTTGTTTGCTGACCACTGGTCAGCCATTTTTGTTTTGTCTTGTCTTTTTTTCGCTGTCGTCTTTGTCTTTTTGTCACCATTGTCTTCTTTTCTTTCTGTGTACGGTTTGTCAGTCGTTTTATAATTAGTTAATTGGCTCATTAATTACTGATTTCTTTCCTTTTTTCGTTTTTTGCCTTCTTTCTTTCTTTCTTTCTTTCTTCCTAACTGTAACAATATCACATTCACTTACGTGCAGTGAGCTAGGTTTCTGCCATAATGTTCCTTCATCTTGTCAGTCCATGAGTTCAATCCTGTATGTCCATGTCTGTCTGATTTCTTGCTCCTCTCTGTCCATGCTGGGCCGGGAAGCCGAGATCTCTTCCCACCCTGCTAGACCTGTCATCCATCAGACCTGTGACAGAGACAAACAAGGGTTGTAACCAGGGAAATTGTGAAGGAGGCGGCAAATATCTTTTGCATCCATCCATCCATCCATCCATCCATCTACTCACCCACCCACCCATTCATCCATCAACCAGTTCATTCTGTCACTCACCCACCCATCCATCCAACCATCCATCCATCCATCCATCCATCCATCCATCCACCTCCAGCCATCTATTCAGCCATCTTTCCGTCAGTATTTTTTTTTTCTTAATTCTGTTTTCTGCCCGGCACACTTTTGTCTGTCCGTCTGTTTGTCCCCCACTTCCAGCCCTGTACACTGAAAGCTACAAATTGGTCTGAAGTTTTGTGGCCACTTGCCCTGCCATCTCTAGAAATCCTGAGAGTCGAACTATCGAAGCATACATCTTACTGTGTCTTACAAACAGGGACGGAAGTTGACAATAGTTTGTCCAGTCCACGTACCCGAGCCAGGGCCAAGGAACGTGCCTGCATTGTCTGTGGCCTGCTTGTCTGTGGCGTATCTTAGCATCTCATTCGGACACGGACATACTGCTGAGTCTCAATGGTCCCCCATCACTGTTTACTCTTCTTGAAAATGATAATGAAGTAGTTTAACAAGTTACTGAAGCAATGTCATACTTGACAAAGAACAGGGGAAAATGATAACAAGTAGAGCAGCCTGTGGGTATTATTATTATTATTTTTTGACGTCATTAGTTTTTTGGGGGGTGAATGGCCTTGAATGCATTTATAATGTCATTGTGGCTGGGATCTGACGCTTTGATCCGTTTTACAGCCTAGTTCACACATATCATGCTGTAGAGAGCTGTTGTGTTTGTGGGTAATTGGGAGGACTGATACGCGTAATTGTGCAGAAAGGTTTTAAGGAAAAGAATTGACCATTTGAGCGTAGCGTCGAAAATATATACATGTAAACACTAATATGAAGAAAAACAAAACATGTAGGGTTGGGGTCAGATAAGAAAGGGAACCGTGTGATGATCGAGGCAATAACTGCACCCCCAGTGGAAGAGAAGAAAGAAAGAAGTAAGACAGAAGAAAAAGAAGGAGAAGAACAAAAAGATGAAAGGATTCACTGGTGCCACACAGGTGTGTGAGGGCCTCCGATCTCAAAGACTGCCCATTGCAGATCCAGGTGGCCATTTTTAATCTGATCTAGAGGAGCATAATATCTAGAAAGCCCATATGATCAAACAGTGTCCCAGCCAAGTATGAGTTAGTCGACAGAGTGCAGGGGACAAGAATAAGACACGGACGGCAGATAGGCAAAGACAGGGAGATAGAGGCAGAGAGACAAATTCTTCCAGTACAAATATCAGTGTCAGTGCTAACTCAAAGATAATCTAATGATCTCAGAGATAAAGAAACAAGCTTGTTTTGAGGATGGAGTGAGAAGGGGAGGGGACAGGGGGGGGGGTCACAGACATGTAACTGATAGAGTGGATTTGTTGGGGGTAAGGGGGTGGGGGTGGGGGGGGGGGTGAAGGTTGTTTTGAAAAAAAAAAGGGCGAAGAAGACAGAGAGACAGAGAAGTGACGTTTTGGGCAGATGGTCATGTTACATTTAGAGGAGTGGAAAGTTTCCGCCATGTCTCACCAACAAGCCTAACCTCAGTGACTGACTGACTGTGCCTTATGCTCAAGGGGCCAAAGTTAGCTCGGGCGATTCGGTCAGAGGGCGGAACTTTTCTCATGTCGAAAAGACGTTGTAGACTGAACAGCTGCTATCTGCTCAAGAACATGATCAAGAGATACGAGCTTCAATGAGATCGTTTTTTTTTTTTTTATGGCAAGGCAGTGGCTGCCTGTGTAGCCTTGCAACTGAAAAAGTCCTACATCTTATGTAAAGTTCACTACCCTTAGAGGGCATCCGAATTTTCCTACGCAGTACCGTTACTTGGCTTTCTCTCTTTGTCCACAGTTTTTATTCTGGGCCCCCCTAGTCCGTCTTTCTTTCGTCATGACCACATCTGTATTCTTTTGATCTGTCTTTGTGCTTCACCATTCATCTATCTTCTTTCTCACTATCTCCCTCTCTCTCTCTTTCTCTCACTCTAACACATTTTGTATTACGCGCCCTGTTCCCATATTATACTGGCCGTCTTTCCCGGCATATCTTAGCCACTGTCTATTTCTAACTCTTTGTACATCCCATGGCCTATTCTGTCTGTCTGTTTATCTCATATAAAATTCTAACCATCTCACCTCTGCCTCTAGGTCACCCAACCCCATCTCTCTATCTGCACCCTTTCGCCCCCCCCCCCTCTCGGTCTCTCTGTTTAGACTTCTATCCTCCGCACCCCTCCTCCTCCGGCCCTCCTGCTATGCCCTATAATTATCCTCTAAATCCTAGCTTCTTCTTTTTTTTTTTTTTTTCAAACGTCATTATCCGCCTGACCGTCTCTCTGCCTCCTGTTTCCAGCTTTTTGCCTCCCTAGTTCATTATTATTTCTGTTTGCCTAATACAATGACTTGTCTACATCCTTCTGTACCCACCCCCTCCCCCAACTGCTACATCTCTTTATGTGTTTTTCTCTCCCCCTTCTTTCCCTCCTCCCCCCCTTTTTTTTTTTCGCCGTCTCTCGCTCTTCATTGCCCGTTTCTTTCTATCTCTCAGTCTGCTTCTTTCTCTTTCTGTCTCTTACTTCAGTCTTGTATCTACCTGACCCCCCTGTGCCCAGCCCTGCCCTCACCGCCAGCAGACCCAGTTCTTGCTGTGCAGTCAGAGGACACCCAAAATAGAGACAAATTCGCTAGGAAATGCTGCCTCTTATATACCTTCTCGTGAACCTTCCCAGCAGTCAGTTCGCCTGACCTCTTGCACTCTGCACTGTGACCTCTGCTGTTGAGGTAGAAAAATTCCATGTCAGAAGAGACCGTCAGCTCGTTACCTCATCCAGTATGTTTTCCTTTATGTCAACCAACAGCTGATTGTCCTAGATAGACGCGATAACGACAGGCCAACCAGTCAGAACGCGAGAACATGACCTTTGATATTGTGACCTTTGACCCAGTCACCCCACAGCCGGCTGACTGAGGGGTTGAGAATTAGGAGAAAATCTTCCACTTTGTGAACCAGCCTGGAGTCTGAGAGACAGAGAGAGAGGGGGAGAGAGGTAGATTTATTCTGGTGAGGAAGCTGGGGCTATAGAGATAATGAGATAGAGAAAGGAAGAGGGACATTTTTCCACACAGTTTCTGTCAACACCAGTGTCGTTATGACCAGGCGATGCCGTCAGTCAGACCCGGCCTGCAGATAGACCGGCACAACATGGTCCTCAGACAGAGGGCGTCGCCTCTCCTCCTTGACCGGATTCCACCCTGGTCTCACTGCCTGCCAGCCACACGCCATCGCTTGGTGGCCCGGGCTGTGATATCCTTGATCTTACTATTAGACGTTGGAGGGTGGAAAAAGGAGGACAAGGTATGGAGTTTGGGGGGGGGGAGGAACTCAGAAGTTGGGAGGAGATCAAGAGGTAAAAATTTATAAGTGAATAAATAAATAAATAAATAGACCAGACCAAACATACCTTTATGAAATAATAAGAATTAGAATAATAATAGTAATAATAAATAAAAAAAAAACAAAGTCAACATGTGGGAGGTGTAAGGCAGAAGGTGAAAGTGAGTGGTATTTTTAAACAATTAATTGATTTCAAGAGGATCGCCTTGTGGGGGGATGTTTTATCAGGGAGGCCACACCAATAGGTGTTCATGGCCGGGAGAGGATGGGTGGAGTGGGGATGGAGATAATTCTGTAGGTGACGTACTGAGTGAGACAATTGGTAAGGCAGTCGGCTGTCAGGTGATGGTGGGACAGCCAGCCGTGAGGGCCGTGCACTCATCCAGACAACACAGACAGTCAGGACAGAAGAGGTAGGGGGAGAACAAGTTGACCCCACTTGACCTTATGTCACAACAGTCAGTCTTTGTTGTTTGTTTGTTTGCAGTCAGCAAGATGACCTCCAGTTGTTAGGTTGGTGAGGTCTGGACAAGCGGTGGAAAGGACAAAATGACTTTTTGTTTGTTTGTTTTGTTTTGTTTTTCCCCCTTTTATTTGAGACATAGGAAAAAGGAGAAGTGATAGAAGAACCGATTTTTATGTCAAAATGAATTTTCAGAATTTTCTGCCAGAGCATATATCAGATTAAAAGAGCAAAGGTGATTGTTGTTCTCTGTGCAGTACTTGTTATACCCCAAGTGGTCAGCAAAAATAACTTGTTTGAAAAAACCCAACAAAAAACAAAGCAAGAACAACAACAACAAAACAAACACACACACAGTAAGTATCAACCATCTCATTATGAAGGCATGGGTTGGTTCCCACTTGTTATTTCACCCTGCATAGGCTTGCAAGAGATGACGAATCGATAGAGAACAGATGTTGAGGGAGTCCTGAGATGTGATCTTTTTATTTTTTTTTGAGATCTCGAGTTCGAGACACAATAATTACTACATTATTAGTGCACGACCTTTGTCCGCGGGTTGTTACTGACGAATGGTGCTAATCGCACTGTATATGCCCAGTGCAACTGACAGTCCTGCATCCTAGTTTGGGTTTTGCCCTCGAAACTTTACCCTTCCTAATCCTCGACGGCTAAAAATCGGCAATTAAAACCCGGACCTTGGACTTGAGTGCGCGTGTTGATGTTAATGTGGAGGTAGAGAACAGTGTGTTTAGCAAGTGAGTTATAGCTGTGTGACCGCCCCTCCCTCATCCCCAGCCTGATGTAGTCTCGCTCAGTCCTCTGTCTCTGGTCTGTCACTGTCAGACTTGGTGGTCGTCTTTCCTTTGTTGTTAACCGAGGATGTACGAAGCCATTTCATGTTCGTTGTGTCTGACTAAGAATGAATTTCTTTCTTGAAAATGGAATTCTTGATCTTGGTGATTTAGAATTTGGTACAGTGACGATTGAGATTCTACATTGCGCTATAGTTCTATTGATGTACCACCAAGTCTTACTAATATCACAGCGTTTGTCTGTCACAAAATTCTCTGAGAAATAGCATCTTTGATGGACTCATAGCCTGTGTTGTTTCAACGGTCTGAGTGAGTCCTCTGTGTTTGATAAAAGAAACTGGGTTTGAGAGCTACAGATCCCTACATGGCCGGAGATCTACATTCAATGCTTATCAGATCTGATGTTGTCAAAGCGCAGTCTACAACATAAGCTCACAACTATAAACGGAAAAAAAAAAAAAACTTTTCACCACGATTCACCATTTCTTTTAGCAATACAGCTTTAAACTGTTTTTGAACCGGCCATTGCCTCATACGCCGCGTGGACAGCTGATATTGGTCACTTTGAGAGGAGTGCTAGACTGATGCAAGAAGATCTGATCGAACAGTTCAGTGCCATCCTCACACATTTTTACTGCAAACTGTAAAGCTTAAAGTGGCTCTGGATCAGAATCTGCCACATAGCGAGTAAGAAATCAGTTCATGAAAGATTACTGTGAGTGGCTGATTTGAAGCACTGAGTGAGAAAAAATGGATGAGAGAGAAGCGTTTTGGTCTTCATTGATGACTGACATTCCATCGCCACCGACGCAGTTGGTTTCTGTTGGTGACACAGATAGACAAGGATTTGATACAGGTTATCATCTTTGATAGGAGATGTGTGCTCTTCATTTGTCATTGACCCGAGTGATAAGTGTAGAGAGATGAGGTGGAAGATGGCCATTTGTGACAATAAATAGATCTGACACCAGGTACTGGGTGGGCAGGGCCTGTGTAAGGCTCAGTCTACATCTGGAGGCACATCATGTGTTGACATTTGACACACAGTTTGACATCAGGCTGTACCAGTGTGGACACGGCATCGGGTAGATCTGTTTAACCAGGATGTCAAACTGGTGGCCGTTGAGCCCCTCAGATCGATGTCGATTTCAGCATATGTTTTGTTATGTCCAGCTATGTGGACAGCAAATACAAACCGTTTATCTAACTTGTTGATCAGGTTATCAGCGGACTTTGGTGTGAAGATTCAGTCCACTGTTGTTTATATCAGCCACCAAACCACTCGCGGCCCCAGCTGTACAGACGTTGGCTGGCTCACGCATGGCCTTGGCACTGATTTCTTGAGAACTCGAACTTTCTAATTTCTGACGGATTAGCTGGTTTTATTGGCTTGTGTTTGAGGTGTAAATAACTGGATGTCGGTTGTCAGTGTTCATTGGCCACAAATGTGTTGAGTGATCACAAACAAGGTGCTTTCCACCAGCTGTTGATGGCTGGCACATAGGTTGTTTGTAAGATGTTTATATCCTAAAGATTGGCTGATATTCAAACATTGACAGCTTCGCTAACACATAAGATGGTGTTGAACAGTACAGTGGCAGGTTTGAATCCAGATTTTATTATTTCCTCTAAAGGATATTTATGCGAGTGTAGTGCGAGTGATCCATAGAAAGGACACAGTGATATAATCCTACAGTTTGGAGACACCCAGGCCCATAGCGACAGCCTACAGTGTGGCACTTTGCCTTGTCTTGTACACTCACACTGAATCGCTCAATGTCACTCACTCCTTGCGCCCACACCATCTCGTCTGTATCTGACCATAACAACATGCATTTTTGTGAACGCCATGATAACCAAACTTATTAACATTGGTCGCTGACGAGATCTGGGACACGTGATACTTGATACTGGAATATGCGACAGTTTTAGAGATGTGTTTATATTTATACAGTCCCCAGGGGTACTGACTGAGCAGTGATTTGTGCCGAGAAACAGTGTAGTTAGTTGTTGGGTGAGATACAAACTCCTGTGTCAGTCAGTTCGGCCAGAGCCATGGCCAGGCTGAACCCCACCTTGAGCAAAATGGGCAGGAAGTTAGTACGAGAACGAAAGAAGCTGAGAATACGGCGGGTAAGGAGGCGCTGCATCATCTTGTGGAGGGTTTGGGCTTTCTCGTGTTTTCTACAGGTACTGACTTCTTGGTTTTACCATCAACTCACAAGTTTTCTCACCATCTTTTTTCCTGTCACCCCTTCTCTGCCTTCGTTTGTGTTATGTCTTCTACCTAATCTGCCTCAAGGTACCAGCTCTTCACCGTTTGACTCTGACAGTGAGACGCTACTGAACGGATTCAATCGCAGTTTTTCTTTTTTCAACAGCAAAATCAGTCAACTGTGGCACAATTATCACTGGATTTTACATTTTTGATAGTGGACCTTATCCTGTCCTTTTTGTGACCAAATTGAAACCTGAATGACCTTGATCCTTTCCTTGTAGTAAAAGTGCAAAACTCGACAACTCACACTTGCCCTTTGCTAATGTCATCTACCTAATGTCGACTCCATCTCCATGTCCTCCACTTGCAATCTTCAATAAGGCATTTCTGTGTGACAAAGAGCTGAGCTCACCACAAAGGCATTGTCATGATTTGCTTTGGTTGGTTTGTCTTTATTTTGACAGTTATTATAAACACCAGTGTCACCTCTTTCAATGGTGGACTGATGTATACTATAGTATAAGCCCAACCCAGCATATCAGCCTGTGGTAATACCTGTCCCTCTGTTCACCCCTAGATATCCCTGTACCGCCGCATGCCTCTCAAGACACTGTCCAGACTGTGGGGAAAGTTCAACAAGCTGGAGCTGCCAGTCTTCCTCAGGAAACCTCTGCTGGGTCTCTACATCTGGATGTTTGGCTGCAACCTGGAGGAGGCTGAGATTGAGGACCTGAAGCACTACAGGAACCTGGGCGAGTTCTTCCGCAGACAACTCAAGCCCCACGTCAGACCTATCGATGATGATCATGTGCTGGTAGGCTTGGCCTGTGTCAGTCTCTGTGTAATTCATTTGTGTCCTTGTGATGAAAAATTATTTTTTTTGTAAAATAACAAACAAACATAAATTAGGAGCAACAGAACCAACAGGCAAACATTTCAATAATATTCCCCAACCAATCAAAACTTCATAGGAGACACTAATACTTGTTATCAGAATGTGTTCAGTGTGGGGAAAAAAGAAACATGAATATAAATCTGAGGGCAATCCAAGTAAAACTGGCTATGATTTTACTAGCTGTAATTTTTACCCTGAAATGGCCCACACTTTCCTGTGAGAAATCAGTACATGACTAAACATTTCGGACTAACTGGACTGCTTTTTGCCAGGATGGACTTCTCTTTCTATCCTGCCTCAGATCCATGGGCTGTAAAGAGTGTAATATTGTATGATTCATGTAGCATAATTTAAAGAACATCCATTCAATAACTTTTGTTCTTGTCTCATAAGTTATATGACTACCTCTAAGGGAGAAATTTAAAAAAAAAAAAAAGTTTCGGGAGAAAGGGAGCTTGTAGTGTTGGTGTTTGGCTGGGGGAGAGGGGTGGGGGTGAAAGGAAGTGTATGCACATGTTGGTGTGTGGCTGGGGGTGAAAGGAAGTGTATGCACATGTTGGTGTGTGGCTGGGGGTGAAAGGAAGTGTATGCACATGTTGGTGTGT
>JBCAUA010066258.1:0-11152 GCA_038406235.1 Peronia verruculata
TATAAGTTCTTATTCAGAGATGAATGTTCTTTCAATTTGTATGTAATAGAAGACTATCAGTATTTGACCACATTTATTGGCCTCAGCGGTTGATTTCTCAGTTTGAATCAAGTGACTTATGACTCATTCTGGCTGACCACCAGACATATCACTGCTCTACCATCAAGGCAAAAGTCATGAAACATGAAAAAAAAAAAAAACAATATTAGGCACAAATCTTTTGATGTAACTATAATTTTGTGGAATAAGTACTAAAAATTCTGTTGTTAAATATTTGTATTGAATAACATTATTTGTTCCTTCTCAGACTAAGAAATGCCAAGAAAGATGGTTGCAGTTGCTTAGGTCTGGTTCATGCCATTATCAGACCTGTTCTTTGCTTCTTGTTTCAGATTGGTAGTGCCTCATTCACAAGTTATGAGAAATAACAATTGAAAAAAAAACGATAATATATATTGTGACATTATAAAGAATGGGCAAAGTTGCCCACGTTCTGTCAAACCAAGATATAAATGGCTCAGGGATCATACCAAATCCTAGAGCTCTTTGAGGTAAATAATCAAAAACGAAAATTTTCTGGATTGCCCATTCAAATGGCATGATTTAGTTTCTCATCTTCTTTTGCTGAAGGATACTGCCCTCCTTTTCTACTAAAGCAACATGTCCTGTTTCTACATTGAGCAAGACCAAAAGAAATCATCTACTATTTTCATGTCAAAAGCTTTTTTTCAAAGAAAAATCTGTGACTGCCTTTCACAAGCATGTGAATTATAACATGCATTGTTAAATAAAAAAACTTTTTTTGATCCTTTAAATGTTTTCTCATTCTTCTCTCATTTTATATTATGTAAGAATATCTTTAAGTTTTCAGACCTTTCTGTCATGGGCTGAATTTATTCTGTGGCACTTTAAAAACACACACACACACACACACACACACACACACACACACACATACACACACAGGACAGCTTATGGAAACATTATCACAATAGAAGATAAAGATTGGAAGAGCCATGTTGCCTGACTCGCTGGTACCTCAGGTTGTATTGTTATTTTTGTTCTCAGTGTTGTTGTGCCATTGTTTATACGTGTCTCTAAATACTCGCCAAGTTCCCTAATACAGTTATAAGGCAAATAATACCTTTAAGATCATGGGAAAACTTAATAACACCTCCTATCTGCCACTTCACTTTTCAGCTCAAATTAACAAACAACAACAACAATACAATGCACAACAATTCAAAGAAAAAAAAAAAACGGACACACCCATATCATTACGGCTACATAATGCATAGAGTCATTCGGCGCCACATAACAACATTACCGTGAGGGGTTCATAGACATTTTCTCCTCTCTTTTTCTGTTTCTCCTCTTATTATTATCCCGGCTTTTATGTTTAACCCTAGAAGTATCAAGAGGCCGATCTGTTTCAACAGTTTGTATTTATACTTTACACATCATTTGAGTCATATTATTAATAGGTTAGATACTTTTATTGGCAGTTGTTAGGGAGTTCATCCTACATCACATCCTAGCCTGAAATGTTGTAGTTTTCAAAATCACGCGTTTCATAAAATTCAGCTAAATTTCAGTCGCATCCATCGATACCGGTATTTAGAGAGTTAACGTGAAATTCATGAGATCTGATGAGATGGAATCTGACTGTCTGCAGAGAGCAGCGCGCCCTGTTACCGCCTGGCCTCTTTCCTCTGCTGCCAAAGCTCATTCGCACTCACGCGTGGTCACGTGCATTTCTGGGGTCATTTAATTGGCCCGACATTAATCTCTTTACGAGCATCAAAGCCCCTGCGGATTACAAAGGGCTCCCAATATTCTGTGTTATGCATTTTGCTTCTTCTGTCTGTATATTCAATAGGCTCAAAGGGACGAGAGGGTTATTGCGGTGAGTGGTGACAGGAGGTGGTCCGGGCTTCTATCTAGTGTTTTGAAATGAATAATTGAATCCTGATTACTGACAGCTTTGTTCTCTTGTCGCTCGGCACCCCTGGTGCGGTGATACTTTGTTCTTCCCTAGAATTGCTATCACAAGCACTCGAATAACGATGTACATACGGACACACAAACAGAATCACATGCTCTCACACCTAAACATGCACATTTATACACACAAATACATAATACATAACGCTCATTAAGAGAGAGAGAGAGAGAGAGAGAGAGAGAGAGAAAGAGAAAGAGAGAGAGAGAGAGAGGTTCATTAGTATTGACCAGAGTGAAATGGAGGATTACGGTCAAAACTCATTTGAAATATCTGGAGAATTGGATAATGATGAATAACAACATAGATAATAAGCATTAAAGCTACAATAATAATAACAACAAGTAACTACAACCACAACAACAGTGATAACAATCGACAAAACAAAAGAGTTGGACGAACGCACAACAGTCTATATTGTTCAGCTGTATGTGTCGTGTGTAAAATGACATCACAAGGAATTAAAAAAAAAAAAAAAAATTAACACAAGGAAATATATCAAGGAATTAATAGTTTGCCAGCTGTCTATCAGGAATCAAAGGTTCGCAGTGGGACTGAAAGGAAGATGTAGATAGGGTCATTAACAAAATCAATGCCATGGTGGAATCTGTTTATCTATATCGCAACAGCACAAACCGGCCGATACATTTAACTCTCCCTCATCGAGGTCCCCGAAGTATGACAGCCCTTGTCAACCTGTGAAAGACCTCCCTTTGCGATCATGAGGAAAGCTAAGCTTAATCGACCTGGCATTTATAAATTAATGATGGCCTTTCATTCTATTTTACCATGATATTTCAATGCACGCCACGATAACTGAAGCAGTGAAAATGACAAAAAGAACATACCCAAATCTCCCGAGAAGCTCACAGACTACAGCAGGAAAGGTAATGCCTATAGAATGAAAGCAGTTTTCTGCCTATCTTTTAACTTTTTCGCCGATAATTGTTATGGTCATTTTTGTTTTTGATGTTGTTTAACTCTCAGAATTATTCTTCCTCGTATCGAGGATTTCTCTAGGCTGGGTAATTTTGCAAGAAGACATCAAAAAATCTTTAATTGCTTAGGCATATGTATCCCAAAGGAGTGATGTCTTTTTTTTTTGTTTTTGTTTTTTGTTTTCGCTCTCATCGTTATCATCAACCTTAAGGGCCCATACGGCCTAGATTCATATCTCCCTCATATTCTCATAATTTTCTAAAGCCTATAAAGCGCATTCAAGCACACAGAGTGCTTCCACTTCCTTTCTCGCCACTTTGATGTCACAATCCCCATAGATTCACTGAGAATTGCCTTGTAGTTATGCAGTAAAATATCCCCCATTTTGCTTTCACAGTGTGTTGCATTTACCACTGACGGACACATTTTTGCAAGGTCAGTGTGCGGTTTTTGTACATGTTAGCCGACAACAAAGTCTCCAACCTGACATTGTGAATATGAAGAGAAATGAATCCAATCTAACTGCACATTTACTTCACATTCATTCCACATTAGACCTCTTAAAATTAAAACGTGAGGGAAATGTGAAGCCTCTCGATTTGGATCCATAGGCATTATAATACATGCCGGCTCAGGCCAGCTGAAAAAGCCAAGGCATGGGGAGAGGCTATATAAATATAATAATATTATGTGAACGAACCAAGACTTCTGATGAAACAGCCTGATGCGACGACTCTATGATACTATATGAAAAGCGAATTCAACCGGTTGGACTAAAATGAGCAAGCTGAGGTAGGCTGAGATATGTGGAAATGAGCAAACATCTTCAAATGGTAGGTCTATAACACAGTCGGCGATATGTCTCTCCATTCCTCTGGTTGGTTGAAGGATCTTAGGAACTCCCTATAATTGAATTTATCCTTTGGCGTCCGGTGATTCAGGCTTTTAATGATGTAATTTTAGGTCAACCGCGGTCTCGTTTGATTTGTCAGTGTTATCTTTTCTCTGACAAATTAAGGAGGAAAATATACATATATGAAAATTTATAAATTATGAAGAACATGAGGTAGCTGGAACATACATTCTTGACATGGTAGGGCATTAAAAGTCTATGTGAAGAATTTGAGACAGCTGCAAAAGCTAAGAATAATATGGGAGAGAAAAGATATGTGACGAGGCCAAAGGTGAAGAGGCCGAAGTCCTGGAAGAGGCTAAATGGGCGAGGTAACTAAAATAAGTGGCTGAAAAGAAATATTGAAGAAACTGGTCTGCGAAGAAGCTATTGCATGTTTTGGAGAACCAAAACGGATAAAGACTTCTGAAAAGGATAGATGGAGTTGACAAGTCACAATGATGAGGCTGGCCTGGCCTGGCGCTAATGACGATCCTCATTATGAAGATGAAACTGACATCTTCTGCCACTGTCAGCGCCTGTGTCGCCGACGTTGCCAAGCGCACGCTTTGACAGGCTGACACCTCTGCCCGAGCCACGCGCCAAAAATCAATGACAATACGCTGATAGCCGCGCCTAACATTTTGGTATCATGTATAATTCATAGCCAGCCTCTCACCAGATTATCATCTGACAAGAGCGAAACCAGACCACTTGCAGATCAAACTTCCTTCCTCCTTACCAAGCACTCTCAAAAAATTGCTGCCACTGAGGCATCTGGCGAGTAATTCTTATCTCACTCATTTTAGTTCTCTTGGGATATAGTTTGTTTCGGTATAATTTTTATCATGGGCAGTCTTTTTGCATACTATACATTAGAACACTCCAAATGACGTGATAGTTTAAATGTAATATAATATACTGGAATTTGAAATAACTAGTCTTTTTAATTTTTTTTTAACCAATAGCTTGACAAATGCAACGTTATTTACCCTGGTAAGACCCGTGTTTTGATTTGAGCTTCTTTGACTTTTACTTCCAGTCATTATGTCAGGCGTTCGAGGACACCCTGGCTGTACTTTCCCTTACATAGACAACCGATTCCTTACTTTCGCGTCACGCAGCATGATTGTGGGTGATGCTAGCCAGTGCTGTTATCCTCCTCTTCCACTTTCTCTCTATTTTCTGAAAACCTGAGATGTTGGAATTGAGGTGCCCAACGTTTTCTTTTTTTTTTTTTTGTGTGTGAAATGTCCAATTTCCCACATTTGAGACGATGTGAAATAGTGATGTTTTCTATGTCTGTGTGAGAGTAAGAGATAAAAGGGTGAATGGAAACTGAGAGAAAGAGGGAAGTAGAAAGAGAGAGACGGATAACAAGAAAACTAGCAGACAAGAGTGAAGGAGTGAGAAAAAGAGAGAATTATCGAGAAATATTGAGAATAAGGTCACATACACACAGAGAAGAAAGGAGTGAAGCTGAGAAAGAAGAGAGAGAGAGAGAGAGAGAGAGAGAGAGAGAAACAAAGGGATATGAGTCATATACTAACACAGGAGAAAGAAAGAGACAGATGCCATCCCATGATTGTAGCCACTGAAAGTGTTTCCGGGATATGACATCGTACAGATCTTATCCAAAATATCCACTTGCAGAGGTAATGGCGACTATATTTTTTCGCAATGTGTTGCAGTTGCCAAGCCAACTAATAGATCAATCAAGACATTACACTTTACAGTATGAGATTCACTTATTTCGTTCTTGTCCTCCTTCATTTTGCGATCTTGTGGCAACAAATGCGCTGGTTTGTGTCACTATCCCAGTCGACCCCAGGCCTTGAAGTGCTTATAAACTTTTCTTACGTCATTAAATTATTAACACTACTCACTACTACCTATTATTTGGAGAGTATCTCGGTTCAATAGGCTCACAGCAAAGAGCTTTAGTCTTACAATCTCCACCCACCATAACAGGGTCAAACCTGTCTCAAATCAGGGTCAAATTATCTCATCACTGGTAATTAATTATTTTCTCCTTTGAAGGCTTTATACAAGATGCTTTTTGTTTATCTTTCATATTTCTTTTTTTCCTCTTTCTTTTTCCCTCTTTCTTTCCTTCCTTCCTTCTTTTTTTCTGTCTATTTCTCTTCTCTGTTCTGTTCCTTTTCTTTCTCGCTTTTGTTTGTCTTTTGACCGTTTGCCTGCTCCAAAATGCTTATCCCTTAATCTTGTTTGCCTTTTCAAGTGTTTCATGTCAGCGGTCTCTTCATCGGTAGAATTTGTGATACCATTAACTTTCTAATCTGCAGTCAGGAGCTTTTAAGTCATTTCTCTATAATGAACATAATGAACCTAGAACAGATGTGTACTATTTTTTTTTTTGGGGGGGGGGGGAAGCTTTGTTCATTTGATCTTAGAGAAGGGCTGCTGTTCGATTCTCGGCACGGGCTCTTGGTTAAATATATTGTACAGATGAAATTGCCATCATAAAATGTCAAATACTCAGGGAATAGCTTAATTTCCTAACAGCGAGACCCAGTCAGATATTATTCCTCAGATTTTTGGGACAGCACCATTATGAAACGCCCGTATGCAACAATACTCTGGAGAGATGAGCATCAAGTTTCTGTAAAGTCGGAGTGCAGAGTCTGAATATTGTGATCGATTCTCATCATTCATTAAATTGTCATAAATTATATTGTATCACCGTGAAGACCTGTCACACATCTTTATACATAGAACACAGACCACAGTGCAAGCTCATTACATTAGTATCCATTTAACTAATTGGAGGCCCTGAAAGGCGGACGTTTCACCCAATGAAATAATGATGCGCTCATTCTGAAGATGGAGCAGTGTACAAGCCGGCGGCCTCTCTATACAATCTATGATCTATCGCTTTGTGGGTAGGCTGACAGAACCAGATGTACTTGGCTTCTCTTGCTTGACCCAAAGGTGTGCCTTCTTCAGTGAGCTTCTTTCTTCTCTCTCTCTCTCTCTCTTTCTCTCTCTCTCTCTTTTCCTACGCATTCTTCCTATCTTTTTTTCTTTTCTGTCTCCCTTTTCCTTCTTCAAAATACACAAGTATTTTGTATTTTTGGCAGTGCTTCCGCTTTCTCTCTCTCTCTCTCTTTCCCTCTTTCTTTCTCTGTCTCTTTTTCTCTCCACCCCCCCCCCCCCACCACCACCCTCACACTTTCATCACAATACATCAACCTTTTCTCTCTCATCTACCAACCTCTTATCATTTCTATTGATCGAATTGTTACGTTTCTCTCTCTCTCTCTCTCTCTCTCTCTTTCTTTTTCCTTCTCTTTCCTACACATCTTTTTTTTTTCTGGGATATTTTCAGTTTTATATCAGCATGAATTTTTTTTTCTCTTACACCCTCTCTGTTCTCTTCCCGCATCTTCACACTACATCAGCACTTTCTTTTTCCTCTACTGACAGGTTTCCCAGTTCCATCATTGCACCGCTGAAATCCGCATTGTCCTAGATCTTTGTGGAGACTTGAGGGTGTTCAAACATTGTAAAAGCATCACAGACTGCTCTGTTGTGGGGAATGGGGGAGGGAGGGGGGGGGACGAATGTCACTGTGCAATAAACACCAAACGTGGCCTTGAAATCTAGAAGAATGTCATGCTTTGTAAGGATATCGAGTGACATTGCCAGGGGTAGTAACTCTTTATTACATTATTGGTTGGACAACAACAATGACAACAACAACCATATTAGTAGCAATTATGACAAGAACAATGACTCAAAACAACAATAATGATAGCAGCAACAAGTAATAACATGTTAACAACAATAACATTATCTTGTTATATATGGCACTATTTTATCCACACAAGAAGATTACATAACTAGATCTACGTCTATGAATTTTGAAGTGAATTGGGAAGTGTCTGCATGGCTGATTTTAATGCTGGGAATATTGAAAAGAGATGCATTCCGCTTGGAACGACTTTAATGATTCTCTATGATTATGTCTGGAAAAACAAACTTGAAAAAAAAAAAAAATGTAATATAAAATACATGATTCACCCGGTAATCATTCTGATGTTGTTTTTGCTGAGGCACATATAACTTTAATGAAGACTGGTGTTTTCTCCCCGGTGAATCGAGTTACCCTTGAAAAAGCACTGAAAAAGAGGAAAAACACGACAATTGATCAATTCTTGCTCTACCTGGTCTAATGCGCATTGAAGTGAGCTTTTTTGCATCGTCATGCATGTAGTAAGGCAAGGCAGTACGGGAAACAGTTTGTGTACCATAATGCTGAATTTATTTTAAAGTTCCATGATTTAAAAAAAAAAAAATCTTGATGACTCTTAATTACTAGACCGATTAATGAACTGAAAAACACACCAGGCGTGAGAAAAAGATGTTGATGGTGAGGAGAACATGGTCTCCGGGGAAGAGGTTGGTGTTGGACGGGGGGTATGGGACAATGAGATAAAGCAAGGATAGATGTCAGTTTTGCATCATGTTTTTTATCAGGACTTATTTTAACATTTACGGCCGTTCTCTACATTCAAAACACCCTAAGGAATTTATTAAACAACGCCGCCATAGAATATAATACACTCGAACAATAACAACGATAACGATAATAACTTCAACCACAACAACAACAATAACAACAACAACAACTGTAATGATAACGATGATGACGAAGATAAAAACATGGAAAGAAAGAGCAGTGACAGCAATCGAATATGTTTAGATTTTGGATAAAGTTAGGGTTTATGCACCCGGCATGGCAAAACTCCCTGCTTGTTCATCTCCCTCTCTCTTTCTCTCTCTCCGTGCAACCTTCTAAGCTTATCTGCCGGATCTGAATATGTGACCGATCCATAAAATGTTATTTAATTCAGAATCTGTCACATCTTTTTCTGTCTTCTTGTGTTGAACTCATTACAATTTCACAAACACCGATCTTTCTCTCTCTCTCTCTCTCTCTCTCTTCCTCTGCCTTTCCTCATTTTCGATTACGCAGTTGTCAAGTGGCCTTCCCATGAGTCTTCCTCGTTCCCGTTCCAGCATGTTTTAATCTGAAAGAGAATTCTAGCCATCAAATAAACACTCGCCATGGCTAACTCATTCTTTTCCCATTGCCCACTTCACTTCTTCAGGCTCCCATATCTCTTCAAGACGTTTGTTCAAGAATTGTTTTCTTTCAGCCTGTGAGACACCCCATTATCGAGATGGGTTCAGAGGCTGATTATCCATACAAAGGGTTGATTATCCTTTGAACCAATCTCGATAAATATTAGAAAAAAAGAAAAAAAAAAAAAAGAAAGATAAACAACCATAGTATTACTTGTAATAATAACACTGTTATTATAATTAATAATAAGAAGAAGGGGAATGAACAAGAGGCAAAGGCAAAAGAAGAAGAGCCGAGAGTACAGGAGGTGGAAAAAGGCAATGAATGAAAGAAAGAAAAAGAGAGAAGAAGAAAAAGAAGCAGCAGCAGCTGCAGTATTTTTTTTTTCTCTCTCTCTTCGCTAGCTAGACATTACCTTCAGCTGACATATTTAAAATACTTTAATCAGCAAGTCATTTCTCATCAAACATCACGGATTTTAACACAAACATGAAAACAACAATAGCAATAGAAGCAACAAATGATTCCGTCAACTCCCCCCGCCCTCCTCTTGAGATCATCATTTGATGCTTACTTTGCTTAATGATCAACCCAGGGCTGTTTCTAATGATCGCGTTCTTGTTGTCATTGTTGCTTTTTAATTTCATTTTAGCGCATTGTATTTTCATGGAAATGATAGCAAGACCAATATAATCTTATAATGAGGTCATCTTTACAGATTCTCATTATGTTGTCTCTATTATTGTGTGCTGACTTTTGTAAGATCTGTATGAGCGGGGGAAATCTATCGGGATAAACAACGAACAAACGAGGTAGCAATTTTTGGCCGAAATAAGAGAAACCCACTATTAATAAGTTGCTTGTAACAGCGAGTGTAACAAAAATAATATTACTATCCACGAGTAAAAGGCCTTTTCAAAAAGTGAACCAAATAATAATATGATTTGTCCTTTCTAATAAACTGTGATGAGAACTTTTCTGAATTTTTTTCTGCACTCATTGCCAGAGCTAAAAATCAATAAGACAGCCCTGAGATGTCGCCGAGTCTAGCGCGGCTTAAGCAAAGCAAAGGAGATTTTCTCGCCTTAAGTGCACGACATTACATATTTTGTTGCTTGGAAAAATCGGAAATGCACGGCCACTTCCATTGATTAACTTTCATGTCGTAGAAGCCAGTGCAGTGAAATGGAAAACGAGTACAATAAAGAGGACGATTTGAGCTGGAATTAACTCTGTCTTGATCCGGTTCACCAAATACGATGTATTTCTATTCAAATAGTGATAATACTGATAGTAATGGCTAATACTGATCTGAACTTACAACGTTGGGAGAGCAGTTCTGTGTGTAGAAAAATCAAGACAACAGATCTTTACAACTTTTTGTATATATTTATATAAATAAAAGTTTCTTAATTTCTTAGCCTCTAGGTTCTAGTTTTAGTATTATGATTTCACTTTCACACAATTTCAAGTAATTTTTGGTTTTGATTGTACTGTCTGTCTTGTCTGTGCTCTGTAAGTTATTTTCAAACACCTCTGTGAAATTAATATGCATTACAACTAACTGAGGTGTCAACATCTCATTCATTCTTTTTTTTTTTTTCTATCCTTCTTTCTCCTTCTCTTCCTTTCTTGGTCGTCTCATTTCCTTCACCTCCCCCCCCCCCCCACCTCCTTTTCCACCCCGCAATCCTGACATAGATACACACCTGCATCCGTCAGAAAAGCTCAGCCCGAGTGCAGTGGGTGAAATTAATAATGAACCGACATAAGAGAAACCTGGACACAGGATGTGCGAAATGCCGTGTTAACTAATCAGAGACCGAGGTTGTGTTTAAAACGCTCTTGTAATAAAATATGCATACTTCCCTTATGTAAAAACCTGGAATAAGAAGAGTGCGCTGCTGAGTGTTGCATTAAAGACAACACGTCTTTAACTAACAGACATAATCAAATGATGTCGTATCCTGAAGATAGTGTTTCTCTTAATTTCTTTTACTGTTGATTTGTTATCAGGGTGGAACCGAAGGAAATTTATTTATTGCCATTTTTTTTTTCGTCGACTTTCGAATCAGTTTTGTGAACATTCTCTCGTTACATTTCGCTTCCATTTGTAACTGTCTCCCACTGTCCAATATAATCTATCTATCTATCTATCTATCTATCTATCTATCTATCTATCTATCTATCTATCTATCTATCTATCTAT
>JBCAUA010066280.1:0-11151 GCA_038406235.1 Peronia verruculata
TCCATCCATCCATCCAACCACCCACCCACCCACCCACCCACCCATCCATCCATCCATCCATCCATCCATCCATCCACCGATCCGTTCCTTCATTCCTCCATCCATCCGTCCATCCTATTCATCCATTTATCTATCCAGTGTTCCATTCATTCATTTCATCCATCTCTTCCCACTCTCTTTCTTTCCACCCACACCCACCCACCATATATTATTATCTCCATCCATATCCAGTCCATATGTCCTTTAAATCTTCCATATAGCCGACTGAACATCTATCCCATCTGTATTATGTTATTTCCGTGCTGCCCGTGAAAAGATATGAAAACATATACTCGCACACCAATCTGATATTGTAGACCCTATGCCCATCTTTCTACTTCCTCTTTTCGGTCACTCGCTCTCATTTTTCAAGTCTTCTCAGAGTTCAGTGATTGTCCCAGTAGCTTTGTTATTCAATGATGTTGTCTCCATCTTTTCTTTGAGATTTCCTTCCTCTCTCGTTTCCTTGCTTATTTTGCGTTTTCTTCTCTCTTTGTACTTTTTACCCTCCCTTCTCTCCCACCTTTTATCCTTCCTTTCTTTTTCTTTTACCACTCTCTCATCTTCTTCTTCCATTTATCACTTATTCATTCTGTGCTTGATTTAAAAATGACTATTTTCATTTTTAGTGCTTCAGTTCGTTGTTCATTAACTATGTTTTGTATGCTTATTTTATAAATAAGTCACTGAGTTTTCAGTCATTCTTGTATTATTTAAGGTGTCGTCTATTTGGGTCTATTGGCCCCGGTAGACCTGGAGTCTATATGGGCCTATTATTGATGCATCTTTTTCTTTCTGTCCGTGCTTAAGAGAGAAGTTGTATCTAGCTAGTTAGGTATGTAATGTGTCGGGCGCCCCTCCCCCCCCCCCCCAATAAAAAAAAATAACTGCGAACAAAGTCACGCTCCCATGTGCGAACCAGTACAAAATTGTTTCGCTTTACTATGTGGTGCAAATTTTTATTTGCCTATGCTTCCTCATTGCAATACTAGGCCCACATAGACACTCCAGTTATTTAATTCATTCAGTTATCGTATTTTGTTCCCTAGTCTATAATCCTGTTTCAATGTTCACTCTGCAGAGATCTACCTGACAGGTGTAATGTGCCTGGGGACGATAGCCACCTTGCTGACAGTCCTGACTGTCTCGGTATACAACCAGAAACCTGAGAAACCCAGACCTAAGTGGTTACTCTCCCTTTGTTGCTACATACTGGCCCCCCTTGCTTGCCGGACTTATTGGTGGAGAGCTTGTAAAAAATGTGGTTCTCAAACTACAAGAGAACGTCGTCCCCCTTCCCGTCCAAAGGTTCACCCCATGGAAATGTCCACTCTCACTGATTTACCCTTCACAAACGGCGCACCGCCTACAAACACGCATGCCCTCATGTTCAACAGGGGCAGAGCTCATTCGATGCTGTCTCAGAATGGACTGAGAGCTCCACAAAGACCCACCAGCATGCTCTTGCCAAAAGATCAAAGTTACGCCAATAGAGTAGGTAAGTGGTGGAGACGTTTGTTGCTCTATGTATGGCATTATAAACTCATGCGTATCAACCATATGAATTCTTTATATTTGTTGAAAGTTATTGATATTGATATTGTTTTGTACTTTGTTCTTTTTTTTTTTTTTTTATCGCGAACGCAGTTCTTTGTTGTCTTATCTCCATTTGGGGCGAGTTGGAGATATATATATATGTCATGTGAAAGAGGGATACTAAATCTACTACATAATCCAATAAGATTTCAGAGATCACATGCCCAAACAGGTAGATTTCGAAAATCATTTTGTCCTATCTCCCATGTACAAAAACAGTTATTAAACACAGCTCATCAATTTTCTCAAATTATGAACAATGAAGATAGGGCAACAGAGCTCTGAGCTCACACCATGTGTTTTATCTATGAGTCATGTAACACTTTGTTAAGCAGGTCTCCTCACTGTTATCTTTGAATAATTCTTAACAGATACTAGCGGCTTCAAAAGTCGCCCCCAAACTCCTGAAAACCTCAGACTTCAGGAAACCTTGTCCCGGGAAAATACAGAGCAACCTCCACAATACAGCGATAATGAGAGAAAGGATGCCGATTCTGAGGGAGACAGCAAGAATTCTGAAGTAGAGTATTCCTGGCAAGAAGTGGCTGAGTTCATGGATTCGGCTTTTCTGAGAATTATCAGCTTTGTGATCGGAGCTGGGACTGTGGCTTTGTTGATTTTCTTCATCGTTGTTTATTGATATGTTGTTTGGTTATTGTTTTTGTGTTGTTTGTTTGTTTGTGTTCACATGATGAAATGCAATGTACGTGATTTATACGGAGGGGTCACCTCGTCTGAAAGCGAGCACGACAATCTTTTCATATTAATCTGATTCAATAATTTCAGTTGGATCTAGGTCTTTTTTCAGTCATAGGAGTTTTCAAAACGTGATGCCAGAGTTTATAGAGGTGAGACATGAAAATGTTCCTGCTTTAAAAATTTTTTAAAAAGTGAATAAGAAAATATAATATGAAGAGTAAGGTGCCAAACGATTACAGGACGATTTATTTGGAGACATCGACGAAAAGACATAGTAATTTTACCGGAATGAGATCATATGTATCTTTACCACATGATGAGAAAAAAAGATTAAATATGTATTGACATAAGATGAAAGATGAACACCAATTGTATTAAGCTGTGCTTGCTTTAATTGAAAATGTTAAGAAGGAGTGAAAGGAAGAGAGAGAGAGAGAAGAGGGCACAGACAAACAGATAGACGGACAGACAGAGAGAAGAGGGAAGGAGAAGCAGAGACAGAAAGCTTGAGAATTTCATGACAGAAAAAAAAAATCGAGATGAGAAAGAGAGAGAGAGAGCATGACAGTGATCAAGAGGGTAAAGGACAGCCTTTAATAGATAAAGATGATTTATTGCAGTGATTTAGTTTGTGCATAATGTTGATAGTATGTCTAACTGAAACACCCCCCTTTTTTTCCCCTTCTCTGTAGCCTTTTCTTTTTAAAAGAAAATCATCATCCATTTTATAATTCGGGAACAAGATGTTGTAGGTGAACGCCGTCTTTCACAGAAAATCCCATCAGTTTTAACCACAAAAATACACCTTTGTTCTGCACGTCAGACAACAGTGATTACTTGCATTCAATAAACTTGATTTACCTGACTGAAATCAGCTGAAGAACGCTATGGACAGGAGAAGTTGTCCTCGTAGAATAACGTTCTTTTCAGCTGTTGGGAGGTGGCATATCATTTCTTGCTGAGATAAATACTGAATCAGTTTTTCACTGTTTCTTTTACTTCAATAAAATAAAAATGTCTTTTAAGATTAGAGACAGTCATTAAAGCAATGTCTGTGTTTTCCATTGTCAGATTAGTATTATCCTGAAACAAAAATATAACCTTTACAGTATCAGTGACAAAAAATGGGAATGATCAAGATTGCCAAAGTCTGTCTCATGATAAATCTAAGAGACGATGGTCTGATTTGATTTGTCATGATTTCATTGTAAGAGTTTTAGAGATTTTGGTATTTGTTTGTTTGCTTACATTTTTGCCATGTTGACAGGCAGTATAAAGAACGAAATGTAACACTTTTGTCGATAACATTATGAGAAAGAAATGTAATAGCGATAAAATGTAATATCAGTGTGTCGTAAATGACAAAGTAGATGGCGTAATTCAAAATGTAACCATTATAATATTAAGATTGAGCCACTCTTTATAACCTGCAAAAATTCACCTCTAAATTATTAACTTTTGTCAACCATGTGCTCTATATGTATTGTGTTCCATATCAATATAATACCTTAACAAACAATCAAGAAACATAAATATATATCTATATTGACTAGGTCATTGGCTTATACAATAGTTTTGATAATAATAAAGGAAATTCATCAGTAAATAGATATGTAAATGATGATTAAATGACTAAATATATCAACAAAAAATAAATAAATACATAAATACATAAATAAATAAGTACATAGATAAGCAATTAAATAAATAAAGAAGAAGGATGTGTGTATTTTGGACAGGCAGAACAAAATGAATACAAGAATAATCTGCTAAATAAATTTTAAAAAGACAAAGACACTTTTCTTTTAAAAAATTAAGGTTCTTCTTTGCTTCAAAGCTGCACATTAATTTTCATAAGCGACTCAATATACATGACAATGTATTCTTGTTGAAAGATTTCTGTTAAATAGAAACTAAGAAAATTATTACCGTTGTTATCATTAAAATCATCATTGTCATTTTCACGATTTTACAGATATATCCTGAATTTCAATGAGCTCAAAGTTGCCACTATCACCAAACAGCAAAATATGCCGGAACTAATACACAAAATATGAAGAAAGTATCCCGAGCGCAAGTCGATTTCGTTCACAATCAACATTTTATAAAAATACAATATAACTATCAGACCGGTAACTAATAAAACAAGTCAAGAAAAACAAATAACACAGAAATCTATAAAGAACTTGATAGCGATGGTGAAATCTGCCAAATTTTCGAGCCCGCTTGGCTCTTCTTCAGGGCAATTATCGTTCATAATCATCATTGTGACCATTATCACTTTATAAAATTGAAAAAGACTGTCCAACGGCAACTAACTAAATTTAAAAAAGCAAATAACATATATAAATAACTTCTTCTTAATGTTAAAACTGAATGCCAAATTTTCAAGTCAAATTGACTCTTTTTTAGGGCAACAAAGTAAACATATGATCATATTGAATTTTGATTATTAGACCAAAGTCACAAATATTAAAAGGCATCTCGAAATTTTAAAATCGTGTTGGTTTATCTTCAAGCTGAAGAAAATTTTGAGGGAAAAAAAAAAAGAAGAAAGGAAAGCGTGCAGCCTATGTCTTTTATACCATTCATTGCTCAGGAAACGTGTGAATATGGACTGACACATGCATCATTCTCATCATGACAATTTTTATGGACAGGACAGTGACTGTCTTATTGAATTTATTTAATGATAAGAAGAAAATAGCAGTCTGGAGATCTTTATATGTTAAAAAAAAAATTAAATAAGCTGGTGGATATGGTTAACTTTTCGAAACAGGTTGGTTCTTTCTCAGGGCAACAAAGAAAAAATATAATATAATGTTAATACTATGTATGAAAGAAAAACAATTTGCTCAATAAGTAGGGCCGGTTTTTCAAATTCATACACACATAAAAATGTGAGTTTTACAGCTGCTGATTTACAGAGTGGTGTAAAGAATTCTTATATTGTCAATTATTGTCATTCGTTTCATATGTATAACTATTAAAAGAAATCTAAGGGTGACAACCCCAAATATTATTATCTCATTTGCCATCCGTTTTTTATCATCATCTATTTATCATCATATCAAACTTCGTCATCATTTCGAAATGCCCTGAATTTGTGTATCGACAGCTGCGGGAATATACCTATAAGAGAATATACCGAAAAGAGCAACAGTATGCAGCACGTATGTTAAAAATGGAATAATTGATAGTACTGGCCAAATTTTTATAACATCCTCTTTCTTCATCGAGGCAGCCTCATCATCATCATTTTCATCGTTATCATTTTATAAAATAGAAGAAAAGACAGTCCAACCGATAACTAACAAAACAATTTGAAAACACAATTAATGACACATGTAAATAACTTCTTCTTGATGTTGAAACTGAAAGCCGAAATTTCGTTTCAACTTGACTCTTCTTCAGGGCAACAAAGTAAACATATAAAAATGTAGAAAGGATATTGTTGTGTACGGAAGACAATATCTGTCAAATACTTGCTTATTGTGTACGGGAGGGTTTTTAACGTCTTCTAAAGAGAAATGAAATAGTATATTTTTAGAAATAGAATATGACATCTTGTGATATTTAATGTAAGATATTTCAGTTTCCAGCCTTCTTTATTCCTTTGCTTTGTATAGCTTTTTTAATGTTGATCTCTAGTTTATTTTTATCGTTATCATCATTACTATGTCTATTATTTTATAAAATTACAATATAACTGTCAGACCGGTAACTAATAAAATAATTTAAGAAAAACAAATAACACAGAAATCCATAAAGAACTTGATGGTGATGGTTAAATTTGCCAAATTTTCGAGTCAACATGACTCTTCGTCAGGGCAATAATGAAAACATATCTATGTTTTAGAATTACTATGTCTATTATTGTTATCATTATTTCACTTTTCAGATTACTTTGATCATCAGCTTCTCCATAAAAAAGGAAATAAAGAAAGAAAAGACGGGTAGAAAAAGCAACTGTGATATAATTTCTTGGGTAGGAATGTGGAGTTTGTGTGTATAATGATCATCATCATCTTATCATTTTACATTTTTCTCGCATTTTTTGTGTGCATTGATTAAGTAGTTTCTTGCCACTTATTATAGAAAAACAACAACATCAAACAAGAATTTATCATTAAATGAAATGAAACTGCAATGTCGGTTATCTGTGTACTGTTGTGCAGTCAATTCTGTGTGCCTCTTTATATTTTATACTTGTGTCTTTAACAATATGAAGAAGTAGATAGATGGTTGGTAAAAATATAAAAAAATTGTGGATAAATGGGTACATGGATGAATAGGTGGATAAATATATGGGTCCTTGGATGGATAGAAGAATGGATGGATGGATGGATGGATGGGTGGGTGGATAGATGGATAGATAGATAGAAGAATGGATGGATGGATGGATGGACAAATGGATGGATGGAGAATAGGGATGGATAGATAGACGGGTGGGTAATTGATGGATGGATGGATGGATAGATGGATGAACAGATATGTACATCTCAAAGTTTTAACCCATTTGTTCTACCAGGGAGTGGCATAGCCCCTTACATAATCAATGCCCAGATTCATGCACAATGGTCACATTCTAAAATCACAACAACCAGTGGTATAACACCTTAAGAAATTTCAGAGAGAGAGAGAAAGAGAGAGAGAGAGACCAGTCTCAGGTTCCCTATGCTGTAAGATCTGTAATAGCCTAATAGAGAACTGTGATGGTTCAGCACACGAATTGTTTTAAAAAAATATTTTAAAATCACATCTAACTTTCACATTTATAGTTTCTTAATTAACTTAAATTATTCAGACTATACATTTGTTTAACATATTTAGGATGCAATCTCAGAAAAGTGATTAAAACACATCTAGTTTATTGCATAACACACACACACACAGACAAAAGAAATACAAAAGCAAAAAAAAAAACCTCTCCCTCACACACACACACACACATACACATACACACACACACACACAAACCCACAGAACCAGGGAAAATATAAGTAATAGTAATCCTAAGAATGTGAACGAACCGATCAGGTTAAACACGTGTACAATTTACTTTCCTTCTTTGTTTCTTTCGAAATGAGAAAATAAATAACATAAATGAATACATTAGGCAAGACGACAGCATTCGTCTAACCCTAGCAGGCCTAAACTGTATTGTTTCTTGAACTTGATAAATATCATTATAGAAGACACTGCCATCTAGCGGTTTGTCTGCTGCCTCGTTGACCCTGCGGGTAGCTCCTTGGAGTTTGCCTGTAGAGGTTGGCGTGTGAAGCATATGAACAGTATAGGGCCGCGGCCTGAGCTGTTACGATAAGCCATGGGAGGTCAGCTCCCTAGCCCCGACCCTTATCTTCCCTCGGTGGCATTAGTCAAGGATCAGGGTTGGACCTAGTGTCCTCCCTGATCCGAGCTAACAAGGGCGGGTCGCGGGGCGATCAGCGGTTCATTCTGGTCTGGTCCTCCACTTGGTAAGTGTTCGTGGGATACCAGTATTACAGTTTCTCTGGAGTGGGGGCTGCTGCCTGGACGGGCGGGTTGCTGACGCCTACCCCTCCTGGTCTTGCCTGGCATATGAGTGGGGAGAGATGCCGGGCTCTACTGGGTTGGGGTTCCGACGCTTCGTGCCGAGTGAACATTGTAACCACTGCTCCCACGACCCTGAGGATTAGAGAAAGCCTAGTACTACCCGTTACTAGCGCTAGAGCACACCGTAGATCACTACGTAAAGTAGTTCAAAAGTCAGTCCTGGGAGTGTGTCCCATTGATGCACCTAAGTCGAGACATTGCCTGCTTAGTTTGTCCGAGCATCTTCCTTGGTCCGGTGGAAAAATTTTGAGTATTGTCCTAGTGGCACCAGGAACAGGTACGGGGCCTTACGGCGGGGTCCCGGCTGGAGGTCGCCGCCTCCAGCCAAAATGTCTAGGGCTCGTGTCGCCTGGACTTCAGAGAAATCGGAGGAGGCTGAGATGGGCGTCAGTAGGTCAAATTGGTATGCTGCCCCGCCAACCTCCTGCGCCGGGTGATAGGGGTCCGCGGCCCTCGCTCGTTTATGAGGAACTGTGGTTTCCCCCCAGTTGCTTTTTGATCAAAATCGGTTTTCCTATGGTGAGTTTGCCCTCTTGAGGTAAGGCCAGCATAAGACCGGTATGTTCCTCGAGTGGAAGCTTCGCACCTGTCGTCCATATGGCAGTGATAGTCCTCAGGTCACTTAGCCATGCGGTTCGGAGGCTGACAAGATAGGTTACTGCACATTCCCTCTCTAATAGAGTCCAGTTCCTCTGAAATAGAGGACACTTCTCACAAACACACGAACACGACAAGGCAGGCTGCTATGAGTAACCCCTCGCAGTCCACCCTGGGATTAGAATCAAAGCGGTTTGTCAGATGGACATTAAGTCAATCCCTGTAATACTCCCTATTAGTAATTTTAGTTAAATTTTCCCCTCCTCATCAGGAGTAGGCGGACAGCAACAAAATGTAAAACAGCAAGGGCTCTATTACTTTAATGGGAGATCGTTTCACAGATTATCTGCCAGTCCGTAAAGAGGGATTCGTGTAAAGTGGAGATTATTTTGACCAGCCCTATTACTTCCCTTTGCCAGACAAAAGAGATTTTAGCAAGAAGTGTAAAGAGGGGAAAAATTATTTAATTTCTTGTCACTCGAAAGACTGGTAGCAAAAAAAGTGCTAAAATTATAACAAAAAGAAGAAAACGTTTTCTTTACATTATTATTTTTCTGGAATTTTTCATGGCGCAAAAGTTTTTTTTTTTTTTTTTTGTTGTTGTTGTTGTTGTTTTGTTTTCCTCTTTACAGTACTTGTTTAATCACTCTTTTGTCTGGTAACGGAAGTTATGGGACTGAGCACAACGATCTCCGATTATGTGCCTATGTTACATTCGGCCACACTTGATGTCGTTGAATCTCAAACCATGATGAGGTGAGGATAGCTGTAAACACAAGTATAGATCACGTTGACAAATCTTTGCTGCTCTCTGTGCATCACAGAGTTAGAGCGGCCGAGATAATTGTCCCTTGGGGGGCTGAAAGATCAAAGAAAAACAAACAATTTCCCCTTGACAGTTTAACAGTTAAAGAGGGGAAGGGAAGTGGAGGGAGGCGGCGGGGGAGGAGGGGGGGAGTCCTAGAAATACGGTTTTGTGATTAAAATTGTGAGCAAGCTGTTTTAGTTGAATTCAAATGAGGAGTATTTAATGTAAGTTCCGAAGTTAAATATTTCAAGTTTCAACAAATTTTCGAAATTGATCACTTGTCATGTATGAACTTCCAATCACATTGACTTCAAACTCAAGCTATTTCAACGCTGCATATGACACTTTTGTTTTTTCCACGATCTATTTAATTTAGTCAGATTGTCTCGGGTTTGGCACAAGCTCCTCTTTTCTTTCTTTCTTTCTTTCTTTCTTTCTTTCTTTCTTTCTTTCTTTCTTTCCTTCTTTCTTTCTTCCTCTCTTTCTTTCTTTCTCCTTTCTTTCTTTCTTTACTTTTGTCTCTTTCTTTTTCTTTCTTTCTTTCTTCTTTCTCTTTCTTCTCTTTCGTTCATTCTATTTTGGTACGTTCTTTCTTTATTTCCTTTCTTTCTTTCTCTCTCCTCTGTACCGTTTACTTTGGTTCGCTAACCTTTTGCCAGACACTATTTTGTACCGTTTGAAAGCTAGAAAATATTGGGAAAAGTAGTTTAATAAAGACAAACAAGACATTGACTTTGAGTTCATTTCATCCAACAATTTCAAGCGCTGCCCCTCTCCTTCCTTTGATCATGCCAATCTCGCACTAATAATTTAATAACACAGTATTTAGAACTATGGTATATGGTATTCCTCCAGTGTTGGGAAATCAAAGGCCACGCACTCGATGCCCACGGCAGTATTATCGTGACGTCTTATGTATTCGTCTTTCTCAAATATTTTGGGAGTTCGTATCTTTACACCCAGAAAACCTACAGAGGAATAGAATACTACTAGTTAGCACACATTATTTCCACTTCGTTGAGAAGCTGAATTTCAAACAACAGCCAAGCCGCGTTCTATTCTTAACTGTTCTTTAGATACGTGCTGTTCGACATAGTTGATGTGAAGCAGTGTATAATCGACATTCTACAACTTTACCGAAAAGATCAGTTATAAGGCATTGAAGCAAAGTAAATATGCCTTATACGAATCATGCTATAGTGATCTGGTCAATATGTGTTTTAGGGCTTGTCGTTTTCATTATATATATGGCTTATACAATTTTATATAATTCTGAACGTGCTGGAATTGTATGATAATAAGCTGACATATTTACAGGACATAAAGCATTCTATGTCTTAATTTTGTCATATTTGTGTAACAAAGACATTTTCGAATCATGAATCCTATTTTCTAGTTATCGTTAAAGGCTAAGTTCAGTAGACCACACAGTTACTATTCTCTGACGATATGGTAGAAAATAGTCACAAATCTCCACGAAAGTTTTCGAATTTTCCGTGTCTTTCATTTCTGTCTTGGCTTTAGAAGACAAAGCTTCGAACACTAAAACGTTGATAATAAGCCTCATTACTTATTACGCCAGGCGTTATAAAACACAGCTGACCTGTAAAAGATGGAGGACCGGCGTCACTGCAAATAGTTTGAAAACCATCAGATATTTTTGTAGCTATAAGATCAGGGAAGGAAAGTCTGACGTCTATCGTCCGCAGGAGGACGAAAAGATCTCCTATCGTCCTCCGCAGGAGGGAGATAGGAGAGGCGGGGGGGGGGGGGGGGGGGGTTCCAGGAAAGGGGTTTGGGACCCCCCTTTTTTC
>JBCAUA010066291.1:0-11151 GCA_038406235.1 Peronia verruculata
TAGATAGATAGATAGATAGATAGATAGATAGATAGATAGATAGATAGATAGATAGATAGATAGATAGATAGACAAACCGTTTTATCTCTGTAGAATTATTGATCTTGACTCATATAAGCCAGATATCGATGATAGAGGTAAGAAGAAGGGACGGGAAGGTCTGTGTGATGTTTGCATTATTGCTCAATACATTCGGTACAAATAGGTTATTGATCTGAGCTCTACATTAATGGGACTTTCTGCTGGTATGGGACATTCCTTCAACGCTCGAGTATCGAATGTAAATTATATTGTCGGCAAATGGTAATTAAAGGTCGTTCAAATAGTAAAGCAGGGGATGGTAAGAGATGTTGAGATAAAATAAGCCAAGATAAAAATAAATCAAGTAAGAAGATAATAATGTGTGAAAGAGATGAACTTAGAGGGGGTGGGGGCGTGGGGGAGGGAGGGTGGGAGGGAGGTAGATAGATCAGGTCAATCAGGATACAATATGAGATTAGAATTTAGACTAATCACTGAAGTGAGGTATGGGACAATTAAATAAGATAGAATTAGGAAGATAATATTATTTATAATGAGTTGAGATAAGCTAAGGTCAAACAACACACGTCACTGGGGAGATAAGATGAGATATGTTGTTCTTTCATTCTTTCGTTCCTTTCGTTTATTATTGCATTTCATTCTTCCTTTTATTTTTCCTGTTCCTTCCGTCCATCTTTCCTCCCTCCTATCTTCTGTTATTCTGTCATTTATCTTTCACTTCATTAATTCATCCATTGATTCATTTATTCATTGATTCGTTTTATTTGTCCAACTAAATTCACTTGATCATTTTCTGGTTTGGTTATCGTATCTTCGTTCATTTATTTGTTCATCCATTTGCTCATGCATTCATTCATTCATTCGCTCATTTATTCATCTAGGTAAATTCTCCTCTTTATTTTCTTGTTAGTTTATTATAGTTTTATTCATTCTCTTACTCATTCACTCTTTCTTTTACTACTACATTCATTCATTTATTCACTCATTTGTTCATTTATTCATCTAGATAAATTCTTACCTTCATTTTATCATTTGCTTCTCATAAATTCGTTCCTTCTCACATTCATTTTGAGCCAAATTGTTTCGATAAATATCAAGAGGGAATGTTTGCCTTTGTGGCCATATTCGTTGTGCACCTGCCGTTTCATTCAAGCATTTTAATCAATTATTCAGTAATCATTTTTTTAAATACATTTTCAACTTTAAATAACTATTGTTTTATCTCTTTACCATCCACTCTTCCATCTATCCATTACTGTTCACCCATTTAACAGTCCATCCATCCATCCACCCATCCATCCATCCATCCATCCATCCATCCATCCATCCATCCATCTTTCCATCCATCCATCCATCTTTCCATCCATCCATCCATTAACTCATCCTTCCATTCATCCATCCATCCATTCCCTCATCCATCTATCCATCCATCTATCCATCCATCCATCTGTCCATCCATCCATCCATCCATCCATCCATCCATCCATCTGTCCATCCATCCATCCATCCATCCATCCATCCATCCATCCATCCATCCATCCATCCATTCGAAACAGAGGTTCACAAACCTCTGAGCAGATTTAGTTGGGTAAACTGGTCAAATTTCAGTCAGGAGATATGGATCTTTAGATGCCCATTTTTAATTTTTTAAAAACTGAAATAGGACTAGAAACGGCAAGACACGGATATAGAGGCGAGGAAGAAGAGAGAAGATGAGGAGAGAAAGACATAAGGAAGAGTAAGAGAATGAACAAGACTGAAGTGATTTTGTACCAGATTTACTATTAAACTTTGTATTTCGCACTACCACGATCCATGAGATCAGATCTGTAGTCTTTCTGTCTTAAATGAAATACAAGTGATTTCTTTTTTGCCGAGGAATAATGCTGTGTCCATCTATCCATTCATGCATGCATCCATCTTTTCATGTATCCATCCATCCATCCATCCATCCATCCATCCATCCATCCATCCATCCACTCATGGCAATTAAAAACACTTTCTCAAATCCAGAGGAACCAAAATTTTAACAAGTGAAAACGTTTTTCAATAACTTTCTTCCGCTTTATCATGATTCAGATAGAAACCGAAATGACAGAAAAAGATAGAGAGGAGTCTGTTTTCAAACACATTATTGTTGATATACTGAGAAAAAATGGGAGGGGGGGGGGCTTTGTCTTTCATCCGGTTTGCTCGCCAATTTGCCCGTGCAGTGAGGAAGAAAACAACGAGTTTCTACATGCCGGAGTAAAGGCGGAAATTGACTTGGGCTGCATGAATGAGCAGTCTCACTGAATAACCCGTCACCAATAACAAACGTCAATCATATTAACTAATGAAATGGAACAACGCGGTATTGATTTTTTTTTTTTTTTTGTACCTTTTTGCATCTGCATCTACATGACATCAGAGCAACAGAAGACCAGTTTATTTGTTTTTTATGGTGTTGTTGTCATTTCTCTGCTCTCTGTCTTTGTCGTCGTTATTATTATTATTATTATTATTATTGCTATTATTATTATTATTTGTTATTTGGTCAGTAATGTCTTATTTATTTATTTTTCCACTTTTTATTTCTATTGCTGATGTTGCTATTTTTACTGATCTGTTACTCATTATTGTGTGTGGATGGGTGGGTGGGGATTTTGGGAATGTTTGGGGGGTTATTTCGACGGATGGATGGATTAATGAATGGATGGATGATTGGATGGATGAAACCATGAATGGATGGATAAATAGATTGGTGGGTAGATGAATGAACGGATGAATGGATGGATGGATAGATGGATGAATTGGTGGATGGATGGATGGATGAAGGGATGAATAATGGATGAATGGATGGGTGGATGGATGGGAATATGGAAGATTGGAAAGGTTGATAAATGGATATATGAGTAAATTAACCGATAAAGTCAAAAGGATGCACCGATATTACTGATCACATAAATAGTTACTGAATACCCCAGGTAGTTATTATTCTGTACACTCCTTTCTTGAGCAGTACAGATGGCCATGTTGCCTTGTGTTGAAATCCTACGACTGAGATTTGTAGAATAGCAGCTGAAACCAGTTCTGTCCGAGACGATAGGCTAAAGAGAGCCAGCACCATCAATATTATGAGACAGATCGAAAGCTAGGGCCGAGTTGCGTCACTGGAGTTTCCTGTCGAATTGATTTTACTCTATTTTGGAGGGCGGTTTCTATTTACAGTCTAGAACAGTGGCTCTCTATAACCTGCGTTGACAAAATGCCCTATTCATACTCTCTCTCTCTCTCTCTCCCTCCCTCTCTCTCTCTCCCTCTCTCTCTCTCTCTCCCTCTCTCTCTCTCTCTCCCTCTCTCTCTCTCTCTCTCTCTCTCTCTATCTCTCTTTGTGGTGCCCTCACTGTCCCAGCGATTGGCGTGTAATAACCCTCCAGGCAACTCGATCACTGGCTACACAGTGCATTTCGTCAGGAATTGGTCCAACCACTCCTTGACATATCCGTCCACAGAATTTTTTATAACCGTCTCTGGCTCTAGAGCCTTTTGTCTTCCTTTCTAAATTGCCTTTTTGAGTGGTGTTATCTCTCTTGAGAGGGCCACAGTATTCCAACTTTCTAGATTTAATTTCGTTCAGGAAAATAGGGTTTCTTATAAAAAAAATATCAGAGTTCATTCTTTGTTTCAGTCACGATCTGTTTGTTTGCCTACATGTTCAAATGTAACTTTCACCAGTATTAACCTTTGAGATGTCAGCAGGATGCAATGGTGGCAAACCTTTTCATTGTTTATGTATAGATTCATGTTCAGTAAATGACATTTTAAGACTATATAAGTAGGTTCTCTGCTCCCACCTGCAGGCGGTGTAAGCCCGCCATCTGTGGGGTGTCTTCCCATGGAGTGCCATCTTCGACATTCCAGGGGAGACATCTCTTCTCTCTCTCCTTGCTCCTGTCCTGCTTTCTTTCCTGTCTTCTACTTGACGTGTAAACGTATTTTACCGTATTTGACACAGTATAGCCGTAATTGTGCTGATGTGTCGTTAAACCCCAACACAAACAAATAAAGAAGATGTCAATGCAGAACGGGTATTAAGCTACTCTACTGGAAGTCAGCTGAAAAGTAATTCAGACACAGTTTGAAAGGCAAGTCTTCGAGCAGAGTGCTGTTCCTTGATACGTATAGGGTTAAAGGACATCTCACTGTACGCATGCATCATTTCATTCTCTGAGCACAACACTTTGTTCTCTATGAGTTTAAGCACAACGCTAAAGCTCGACTTTTTCTTAAACGAAGAGTTTCAGGGGAAAGGCAATTTGGCCAAAATACATTAGACAGGGGTTCCCAACTGGTGGGAGGTGATCCCCAAGGGGGTCACAAAGTCTTGGCAGGGGATCGCGTAGCTTTGCCAGAAGTGGCTGGGAATAATATCAGTATTTTTTAAATGGTTGTGCCAGTGCGTTACAGAGTTTCGATGTCATTACATGACGCCTCTGTTTACAACCCAAAAATGCCTAAATTACACGATAAAAATAAATGAGCATTAATTATCGTTTTTAAATCCTTTACCGCGTAATGGATTTCTTTTAAATTTTTTCACACTCAAACTGTACTAGGCCAAATTATTATTATTATTTTTTTTTATTTCATGAAAGAAATCCTCTCCAACATTATGAAAAATAACACCCATTACTGAGGAGGATGTCCTTTGGGGAATAAATTCCATCTCCTGTGTCTTATTTTTCAAGCATTTGCTCGTTGGAACCGATCAATAAACCACGCATAACGTTTTCAACTCTCCCATAGCCCCCCCCCCCCCCCTTAATTTTCATGATTATCTTCTTTCTCTCTGTCCATGTCTCTATTTCTATCTGTCTGTCAGCATGTAGATCTTTCCGTCTTTCTAATACCCTATCGACCTCTCTCTCAATCTCCCCCCCCCCCCTCTATCCTGTCCCGGGTAGTCATTGCAAAGCAGGATGGTTTCAGGAATACTAGCGAGATAATAAGATCTTATGCAACAATTCAGCCAAACAGGACGTTTGTTTGTTGTCTGTGAGATCCACGCGTTGTTAATGGACAAATGATGGCTAAATGGATGAATGGATAGATGCAGGGAGGGATGGAGAGATTGATGGATGCATGTATGTATGGACGGATGTGTGGATTAATGGATGGATGGAAGGAGGAGGGGATGGAGGAGTGAAGAGATGGATGGATGCATGTGTGCATGGATGAATGGATGGGTGGATTAATAGATGAGTGGATGGATGGGTTAATCTATGGGTGGATGGATAAATGGATCATTGGATGAATGAATGATGAATGGGTGGAAGAGGGACACGGGCAGTAGAGACAAAGGGGTGAAGATAGATGGATGATTGGTTAGGGAAACATATGAATTTGAGGCAGCAATAATTTATAGGTTACGTTCTATATACGTCTTTGAACTTTCTGGTGGAGGTTATTTTGACGGGTTCATAGGGAGGATGATATTCTGACAACACGCCAGATTCTGGCATATTCACGAGAAAACCTGTGACGTAAATGACGCACACGAACATGATATATCACAAAAACATACATGCACACAAAGAAAACAACTAGTTTTCTAAATAGTCAGCAAATTTTGTGGGAATGCAGCAAATTCAGCAAATTCTGATGTGAAAGACATCAGAGGAAAACAGAGGGATCGAGACAGAAATATTAGAAGCGTTTCACAATGATGTGTGCTCATTTAAGTGTCTCTTCAAGCAGCGTGAGGGTGGGTGTGGAGATAGGAAAGTGGCAGAAATGATATTATCCTCCATCATTATCTATGGTGCAGTCTTGTTCATGTATACATAGACAGGCCTGTGATAGACAGACCGACACTCTTCTGGGGAAGGAAATTGAAAGGGAGCACAACTGAAGTGAGTGACATTACCATGAATGGTGTAAAATAGAGTGAAAGAAAGTTAGATAGGGAGCAGGCAAATGGACATTTTCTGTTAGTTCATTGAGCAGACAGACATGGGGGCGGGCATGTGAATGGATTTTTTTTGGGGGGGGGGGGTGGATGATGAACAAAAGACGAATGGATAGATAGAACGTCGATGTTAGACACAGGCATGCAGACGAGGTTCGATATAACTAGATAGACAAAAAGACGGACAGACAAAGAGATAGATAGCCAAATATGTAGCTAGATAGACAGACATAGAGAAAGACAGGCAAATTGGTTGATAGACAGAGAGATAAACAGACTAATAGATCGGCAGATAGACAAAGAGACTAATAGATCGGCAGATAGACAAACAAACATAATATATATGCAGATTGCTAGATAACGTTGACGGCATCCATTTGAGTTGGCACATTGCAGCGGCAATCGTGCTGATGCCCAGTTAAGTCTGAGCATAATACCAATACTCATTTCAATCAATCTCTTACCACCTCTTGTGTTCTGGAGACTAGAGTAAATGTTTTGTTTATGTCATCGCCCTAGGCGGCACGGCATCCTGCAGTCGGAATGAAACAAACGCCGTCCTAAGGCGGCGGTAGACAGCGAGATGCCGTGGTCGATGGGTACGACGTAAGTGTCCATAGACTGTAGTGGTTGTTTCAATGCACGGCGCCGTGCCATCCACGGTGGACGGCGAAAAGTCGATGAGGTTGAAGGAGGTCTCACTATAATCATTGTGCAGCACACACTTACAGGTTCCGGGAATGTTAAGAAAAATACAAAGTGTCGTAAGAGTGCCCCGGAAACAGTAAAGTGTCTTTACAATGCCCACTCATCATGCGCATACAAACCAGATACGCCAAAAACTTAAATGTCACTCTTTGGAATGAAGTGGGAAATTCTTAAAGCATTATTGGTGAAAAATAAAGCTGAAGAAAGTAGCAGCCTTTTACATACATGTACATTCTTTGCTTTGTGCATAATTCTATAAACTGCATTTCAGGACTTTCATTTTTAAAGACTTTTGTAAACAAGTCCAGAAATGCTGTTTAATTGATGGACATAAGCGTGAGATAGTGAATGTCATGGCAATATGAATTTTCGTTGTCAAACCTTTTGTTTGTAAACGAGCTGATGATTGTTCTACAAAGCTATGGATCTCTGTGAAAGCCACACTCGGCGCAGAATGAAAAGAAGAAAAAGAGGAAAAATGAAAAAAAAAAAAAAAAACATTTTCGATGACGATAAATAGAAGACCAAGAGAATATGGATGGATGGATGGATGGATGGATGGATGGATGGATGGATGGTTAGCGTCCACTGCAGAATGCATGAGAAACTCTCAACCCATGCACATGTATAGATTGAAGGAAAGGAAAGAGCAGGAAAGGACTTTTTTTTTAAGGACGGAAAGAAACGCTAAGCAAATAACAGTCACGGAAGTGCAAGTCAAGTCAACAGATGTTTGTTGTGAATGGGATGAAGGTGGGAGTGTGGGGGGGGGGGGGAGGGGGGGAGGGGGGTTAGAGGAGGTGTTGTAGGAAGAAGAAAGGAGGGGAAAATGAAACAGACTAGAACAGAGACATGCCAGATTTCAAAGGAGAGAAAGTGGGTAGTGGGAAAGCAATCGGTACTAAGTGATCACTTTCAAGTTTTTTTGTTTTTTTTTAAAGAAAACTTCAGTTAAGTTATTTTTGTGTCATCACCTGTGTTTTGATATGAATCAATTAGATGTTGGACCTATTTTTGTTGGTATTTTAGTTTATATAGGGACACTGATGGCAGCATCTCAAACTTAGTCTTGTAAATATAACAAGTGTTTAGTAGATAGGCATCGCACGCAGTGTCAATCCCGAATTCTTCCATAAGTTCGGTATGTCAGACTTACTTATGGAACCATACGGAAACAATTTCTTGCCATATATGGCTTATTGCTGAATCTCTTCCGAATTTTATGATTATAATAGAGGAATAGAGGACGAATTTAGTCTGCACATTTTCATCCCATGCCGATTAGCGGTCAAACTTAAATGAAATGATATCTGATCGGTTTAAAAGACGACTGGACTATTCCACATTCTTCTGACATTCTCAGTTTTTCGACAATTTTCACAAGTTAAAGGCATGTAACTGATAAGGAAATTTGGCTTTGGTAATTTCAGACAAAGCAATATAATATACCACTAATACCTATATAAAAGCGTCAGTCGATAGAAAATTTACAACGGTGGAATTTTTGAACTCATGTTTTCCTTAAATTTATTCCATGTGGTTTGTTTGTTTGTTTATGTTGTTGCTCAACGGCATCATCATGATAATGGCTATATTGTGCCAAATACGGTGCCAAAATGCAGTTTGGCTATGAAAAGATTTGCTTGTAAAGTTCTCTTCCGCGGTCTCCCGTCAGATATTAGATGGGCTCTAGATTCTTAACGAGAAAGTATGGAAAGAATGGCTATGATTATGGCGTCTCCTGTATTAACAAGCATTGCGGCAATATGCACAGCGCTTCCGTATAGAGAAAGGTCCAATTGCTCTTAGTGAGCAAATGATATTAATTTTTTCATCAGAAAGGTATGTGCCTATCTTGAAGAGCATCTCACTCTTAGTCTTTATCTTACATCTGCTCCACTAAAGATTTTACTGTGCTTCAGCTGGCGCCTTTTTTTAACAACGCTCAAACAGCTGCAACATAGACAGTTAAGTACTAATCAAGAGTCACCATACAAGTATGAGCTTATGTTGAAAAGAAAAGGTTTGCTTGGAATGAGTAAGTGAAGCTTTTCAGAGGTTTCCTGCATTGCGAGTTTGTTAATTTGTATTTGTGTCATTTAATCCTTTAAAAAAATAAATGAATAGATAAATAAATCAGTGAATACTGCTTTTGGTGCGTCGGGGTTTTCCGTGTCATATGAGTCGTTCAAATTTCGGAATGAGTTTCATTCTAAATACATACTGGAAAGCTGATTGTCTTACAATAGGGTCTCTTATTTGGAGAGAAATTCAAAATCAAAGCACAGTGAGCAAGTCTCTGACCAGATCGGTGTCTTGACACTTCTAGGGTTAACGAGCTGCAATGAGAGTGAAGGAATGAGAAGCAGATCGAGGAGGAGAGATTAAAGGAACATTGAAAGGATGGGAGGAGAATAAACTTGAAAGGAGAAGAGCGAAGAAATGAAGACAATTGGGAGAAAAGTCATTATCCAGCCTGTGTTGTTGGCCATCAGATGAATTGTATGGTTGTTCAAAACATTACTGCACGCTCCTAGTTAGAGACCTAGTTCAGGCATCCATCATATCATGCGGATCTGCCGTTAAATTCCAATCCAAACAAACAAACAAACTGTATTGAAGACCACGATTTCATGTTTGTTTGCTATTTTGGTTTATTTGTTCAGACGTGCTCTCATACGGATATTGCAGCGAACATTTCCTCTACTCTGTACAATTTCCAATGTTTGTATTTGGATGTTGACCAAGGCGGTTTGTAGTCTGATGGAATCAACAAGCGAGCTCTGGGTCACCATGGAGCTACTTACTTACCATAAGTAACTTCGTTTTATAACTTCTGATTTATTCCCTCTTGCAGGACCACAAGCTCCAATAATCATATCCTAAGCCGGCCTAAAGGATCACTGCTGGATAATTTATTTGCTTTGTGAATCATTTCTACTCGTTCACATCTTGTCCGGCATTTTATTAATCATTAATCGGCAATTGTTATTATTTTTCTTGCTCCTCTGTCTTCTATGAGAAGATTCTAATCGATCTATTTTTCAAAGTCTTCCTTGTGGAGTTCACTGTAATTTGCTAGTACCTTAACTCTACATTATGTAATTGTCTTCTACATACTATGCTTTACAACTTGCATTGTTTCTGCTTGTCACTTTGTTTGTTTGATCTTTCGATCTTCAGCGAGATACTTAGGCTGTCGACATCCACAAATGACTATGCCATAACCTTAAAAAACATGATCGGTACAGTCCTCTTACAGAAATGATAAATACAAGTGGGAACATGTTTACCTAGGATATTTCAGTTTTCTGTTTGAAAAGCAGAGACATTTGAGCGAGAATTAATTATTGAAGGATTACGAGAAAATGCAATTAAAAGTGTCTGTTTCGTAAGTTGCTGTTTTACAGCTACTTTTCCTATGAACAAAGACATATTTGGAGCTTAATTTGTAAGAGTATCTGGCATCTTTTGCATGCACACGATCGATAAAAGAAAGAGATTATGAACTATCTTGAATTCCAAGATGATTCAACTCAAACCCGCTTCACGATAAGAAAAATGCTGGATTGAGACATCCTTTTTGCAGGTATGGAGCGCCTATTTTTCTCACAGATAATCCGAGGCTATAATTTAACTCTGACCAGCAGCCCTTTTAGAGATGTCATGCGCTGGAAATAGCAAACGGAAACTGGAGGAAGCAGTTTATACAAAACGCCTTTTCGTCATTGCTTCAAACATCTGCCCATATCCTCAGGTGTAACTTTCTGCTGTATTAGTTTTCTAACAGCTACATTTTTCCCTATTTCTCAAACAGCGTTTTCAGTGCAAAAGCCATTTGTAAATTTCAACGCTAGAGATCCTTTTGTGTGTGTCACACCTCTTGAGTATTTAACATTCAAGAGCACACTTGTTTACAGCTCATATGTTCCGGATACTGGACGTGGGTAAAAAGTTTAAATAGATCTGACCCAGATATGGCATGTCCACTTTAGGATATTCGTGGCTTTTAACTCTCTAGACCCGGAGCAGTTTTCAAAACAAAATGATAATACTATACTGAGACAGAGTTGACTTCCCGATGTCCTTCGATGGGATTGCCCGTCCTGCCTGAAAATTTATCTGTACTAAAATGCATACGTTCTTAACCTATTTTCTGATATAAAACATCCAACACGTCTTTCGTTTTCAATGCTATGGAACCATTTCTAAGCGTATGCCGGTATCACAGTATGTCCTTTGTCTGTTAGCAGGTTAATGATAAATTAAGGAATGTGGGATAGCTACCTGTAGGCAGCATTTTCAGATTTATAGATTAATTTGTTTGGTCAGTTTGAAACAGGCCATTATTTTCGGCATTCATTTATCTTTCCGAATTTGTTGGGGGGGGGGGGGGGGGGGGGGGGGGGGGGGGGGGGGGGGGGGGGGGGGGGGGGGGGGGGGGGGGGGGG
>JBCAUA010066301.1:0-11151 GCA_038406235.1 Peronia verruculata
CACACACACACACACACACACACACACACACACACACACACACACACACACACACACACACACACACACACTTTATGTCGTTTTGGAAAGCCCAGGAAGATGGCTTTCTAAGCTGAAGGGATTGGTTTTAATGGAAATTGCGCTGTCGAATCTTCCCTTCGTTCTTTGAGAAAGCGAAATTGAGCTAAAATCTCACTATCTGGAACCTGCGATACCATCGACTTGTTCCCATGAAATCTCAGAGCTGTTTTGTCCGGTAAATGTAAGGAGCTGTACAAGATCAATCACAGGGTGGAAATGTTGAAATTTAGGTTAATGCTCATATTACCGGTTGGCATTTGTTATAATAGAATTCAAGAGACCGATCTAGTCACAATCTGGGCATTATATCTCTATACTATAAATCAACAACAGAACCAGTAAAAGGCTTATGGGCTCGAAATCTGCTAAATGTATCCATCTGAAATGGGAGATCGTTTCGCAGATTATCTGCCCTTTCCAAGAGAGGGATTTGTATAAGCGGAGATCATTTTGACTAGACTTTTACTTCCATTTGCCAGACAAAAGAGGTGTTGAGCAAGCAGTGTAAAGAGGGAAATATCCTTATATTTCTTGTCATCCGAAAGATTGATTGCCAAAAGAATTGATGAAATTATAACAATAAGAAGAACACATTCTCTTTACACCATAATTTTTATGGAATTTTTCACGGTGTATGTTTCAAACAAAGGGCGCAAAAGTGATTTTTTTCTTTTTGCACTACTTGTTCAATCCCTCTTTTGTCTGGTAAAGGGAAGTAATAGGACTGAGCACAACGATCTCCTATCGGGGACACAGAATTGTTGCATAAAGATCGGTGTTTCTCCTTACGTAATGGCACAAAAAGCTAAGATTATATTTGACATTATTCTGAGGAGGTGATAATAACTGCATAGTAAATCCGCGAGAGTGTTTGATCAGAATTGTATGTTTTATAGAATGACTCATATTTTGTTGTTCTTCCGCTTCTGATACCAGAGTTTCCAAAACAACAAACAAGTTTACTTTGACTAACATTCAGTATAATCACCCAAAATATAAACATCGAGGTGCGCACGCTTGTCATACACTTTGAGTACCCCCGCAGGGGCCCAGGGTTTACAAGTAGGTTCTCTGCTCCCACCTGCAGGCGGTGTAAGCCCGCCATCGGTGGAATGTCTCCCATGGAGTGCAATCCTTGACATTCCAGAGAGACATCTCTTCTCTCTCTCCTTGCTCCTGACTTCTGTCCTGCTTTCTCTCCTCTCTTCTTCTTGACGTGTAAACATATCTTACCGTGTTTGACTTAGTATAGCCGTAATCATGCTGATGTGTCGTTAAACCCCAACACAGACAAACAATACACTTTGAGTCGCAGAGCAGTATTGGTTTGACAATGCCCTACGAAGACCGTGGGTTCTCTGCATGTTGTCTTAGAGAAATATATCTCTTGTAACATAGGTTGTAATACATTATAGTACTTAGCCTTAACTGTCCTTCTGCCCCGATATATTCTGGAACACCAATAGACATCGTCAGAGAAACTCTTGTACTCCAGCAGCTTTTTTTTTCCCTACCGACAGTTATGGAGTTAACAATAATTTAGGATTTCAACAGAGATATTCCCTGATGTCATATATTTGAAATGCCTAGGGACATGAGGGCGGACTTTGGCCGCGGGAGAACGCCTTAAGGTCCGTATCTTAGGTAAAACGTACGTCACCGATTGGAAACTCGAATCCTGCAGGAGGATGGGAAACATTAGGAGATTCAAACCTACTGCATCTTTTTCAGGTGTTCGACGGTCTCCTGGCTGTGGTGAAGCCTGACCTTTAGTCCTCTCAGATAAGAACGAATATATTTCGGAGGTCTCTTTTGTATGTCATGCACTTAAGGGAACCCTCGGTAATCTAAAATCGCATGAGGATTTGGCGGAGACGCCGCTGTCCAGGCAAAATGTCCAAATTCATACCACCCCCCCCCCCTTCAAAAATAAATAAATAAATAAATCTCAACAAAAGTGAGCACTTTTTTAAGGATTAAAAGACTTCATACATAACAAAAAGTAAGCAATAAAGATTAATGTGCTCGAAGTTTCTCAGAAGAAAGCTGCCCACCGTTCCGACGGAATTCTATAGAGCTCTACTTTATAGGTCTAGATCGTGGAGAGAGCCTGTTTATCACCGACCACTAGTATCGTTGTCTGTGGGTGCCAGGAGATAGCATGATTTCACTTGCAAATGTGGCCTGACACAAAGACCTGTAACGAGTCTAAATCCTTTCCTAGCGTTCTCTGACAGAAGCGGCTTTTGTTCCGAAATAAGTGTTTCAAGAAAATGGCTTTGTAGATTTAAGCGACAGCGACAGTCGCAAACCGTGCACTTCCGAAATTACAACAACAAGAACAACAACCAAAAAAAAAAACAAAAAACATTTCAGTTTACTATTTTGACAGGGGGTTATTTTGTTATTTCAGAATCGAAATAACCGGTTAGTTTAGCTTTCAATAATTATCACATGTTTGAAACCAATTTTGATTCCTCACCTATCTAATCAGACATTATACAAGTTTTGCGTTCCCAAAAACGACACATAGTGACACGCGATGCGTGAACTTAACTCTCAGACGGTTTCCATCGCTTTGCATTCAACTCTGAGATTAACTGACATAGATGGTGCGAGCCTATCAAGCCTGCCTGGAAACAGACAGGCACGCTTTGCGCAGTGTTGTATATCATCATTTTCCGCCTATTAGGTCTAACCTTCACGATATAAATGATGTGATAAAAAACAAGATTTCCAATGAATAGTTCAAGACAAAAATTTAAATTAACCAAATTTCGGACTTCAGTGTCTGCGATTGTTACCATCGACATTGTGTTTTCAAACAGTACTGTGGACTGATGCAATAGACCAGTGGTTCTCAGCCTTTTGCATTCGCGGCCCCTTACCCAAAAGCTTGAAATCCACGCGATGCCCTACTAGCAGCTCGATCTACATTTTATTTTCTGTGAAGGAGAGGGAAAAAGACACGGAAACAAAGGCAAAAACAATGTGTAAGAGCATAACAAATGTAACTGATGAAGTAAAATTGATTCTATTTTAAACCATATCTAGCAAGGCTAAGCGATCCCCTCGCCAAGTAGAGAACCCCTGCAATGGGCAGTCTTTACATGTTGTTTAACGCTGTAGACATATCTCGCTGTCAGTCAGAATGACCCGTAAGCTGCTGGACTAAATCAGGGATTGATTATGATAAAAGTGTTCAGATATCAATCTTTTTACTTTGCAGACAGTGGAAGACATTCATCTCAGAATAACAAAATATTGATCTTATGGCAAAATATATCAGGATATGAGAGGAGTATATAGATTTCTGTCCTAAACTGCTCACATTTACCAATTTATGTGGCACTTTTAGCCAGTGCTGACAAGTTATAGTCGCCCGCTATCTCTTCAATTTTCTCTGAGCACTGAATACAGACAAGCTAACTCAACTGGTTTTTACTGCATGAAAGTGTAAGACCTGAGGTTTTACATGATAGTGATAAGCCAAAGTGTGTGATGAGACGTCGACCTACCGCTGAATGTGACAGGTTGCAAGACATAATTATGCAAATAGGTTGGCGATAGTTAGACTGCTATGTGAATAGGTTGGCGACATAATTAGCCTGTTATTGGACAGTTGACGGCATAATTAGATTGCTATGTGAATAGGCTGGGGACATAGTTGAATTACTATGTGAATAAAATTGCACACATTTATTACATTGCTATGTGAATAGGCTGGCGACATAGTTAGATTTGCTATGTGAATAAAATGGCACATATTTATTAGATTGCTATGTGAATAGGTTGGCGACATAGTTAGACTGGTATTGCACAGCTGACGGCACAGCCTCATGATAAAGGCGTTTTGTCATAGTATGCCAGTGTCCCCGACTGGTTGACATCCCATCTTGTACGTGGCCGCCATAGTCGTCCATTTCGGCGGGAGACATGCAAGACGGACTGTCTGGACGATGGGAGGGGATCAGGGGAGGCGGCAATAGAGATCTATCGGCGGACCGTTCATGGGGGTGTACAGAGATGATAGTGGAAGAATATAAAGTGTGTTAACACTGTAGTTGGAATGAGATTATTATCAACAAGTATAAAATACACGGCGGTTCGAAAGTGAAAGGGTTTTTTTTTTATATATAAAATATTTAACCCTTAAAGGACCGGTATACGAGCACTATTATTCCCTCAGGACTAGTCATGTTTTGGAAAATTACTTAATCTTAGGTCATGCCAGAAAAAAAAAAAATGTATAATATAAACGGCTCTACTTCCGCTTCCTTAGTTTTGAAACCAAGGTAAACAAAGCATGGTCTGGCGAGGGAAATACATGCGATCGGGACTCTACATAGTGTGATCAGCGGTGGAAATATACGTGAGTAAAGGACTTGCGGGATAAAACTTTTCAGTTGCATAAAGTGATAGCCATCAGTTATTGGTGGCCATTGATTCATGTGACTCAATAGCTGTCACCACTTGAGTGTTATCAGTCAGTTCGGCCTATTTTTGCACCACCCTTTATAGACTATGGCAGGTCATACAGCCATTCTGTATATTTCGCTCGACCGAAGAAACGATATATTGAGCTATGCTCTCAGTTTGTTGAGAAATGCAGCATCACTGCGGTGCCAATTATTGAGTCAGTTCCTCTTGTTTATCTCGGCACTTTCACAGAAGGTTAAGACTTTGTCATATTGAAGGTAAAATGACTCCCACATAGCAAACATCGGAAAAGAGTTTCTTTTCGTTATTGCAATAGGTTTTTGTAACTTTGCCGTGATGTAAGTTGAACGAAAAAATCGCTGACCCGAGGTTTTGTTAACATATAATTCTACTACTACTTGAGAATGTGTATCTTTCCTAACTCAACCATCCCTCCCGTCCTAGAACCGACGCCCCTGCAATGTACCATTAAACCAGGAGCGTGGGTGGTTGAATAGGTGTCAGTGGGCTTGAGTTGGGAGCGGGAGGGGGATGAGGAAGAGATGGGCGCACTCATCGGCTTAGTACACGACTCACTCACATAACAGACTGATTTTCAAGCAGACAGCCGAGCCGACAGATAAACGAGATCTAACAGACAAAACGACAGACAAACTATCAGACAGGATGACAGACAAGTAGGCAGACAAACAGATAGACAGATAGACGGTTAGGGGCTTTGGCGGTGGTTATCTCGGTGACGTACAGGCAAGCCTACAGTCAGATAGAAAGACACACGCAGGGAGACAGAAAGACAGTTACACAGACAGACAGACAAATAGACAGACAAACGCGTGACCAATTTCATGTCACAAAAAATAGGTAAACATACAGAGCCAGTCCGATTCAGCTCGGATTCGATTAGATACTCACCTTTTCACATTCTCATCACAAATCTAAAACAGGCAGCAATTTAGCAATAGACAAATCTGTATACATTTAGAATTGATCTCGGATCGGCCTAGCTACATCTTAAAATAGCAACGTATTAAAAAAAAAAAAAAAAGATAAACATCGATTTGTCATGTTTAGATCTAGGCTGCTAACAGAGGACACCTGAATGTCATTTCGTAATTTTAGACGACCCCCCCCCCTCGTCAGGAAAAATAGAGACAGTAATATTTAACCCTCTCACAGAATGAGCTATGCCTTTTCATTCTTGTGTGAAATATGTTTGATTACTTTATAGATCGTAACCGGCCAGGGCAAGGAGACTTAAAGTCAGGTATAGAGATCTTTGGTTTATGGCCCTTATTCTGAAAAGAATGACATAATTGATAATGATGACGATGATGATGATTAATGCCCCGACAAAGAGTCAGGCAGGTTAGAAAAGTTGTCTAACGATATCAGTTTCTTTAATTAACTCAATTCACAATTCTTCACATTGTTTTTCCACTTGCTTGATGTATTTGATTAGTTGCCGGTGGACAGTCATCTTAATTTTAAGATATTGTTTATAAAACGATGATGATGATGATGATGACGAAAAAGCCATCTTGAAACATTGTCGATTCTGTCATCAATTTTATCTTATTGTTTTTTTTTTTGTCTGTTTGTTTGTTTGTTTTTAAAGTGTTTCTCAGTTACAAGTTGAAGGCTATGTCTTGAAATTTAAAACATTCTAGAATGACAATGTTGATGAGGATGAGGATGATAATAAAGCTGATCGTTAGGGCAAACATTTGACGAAGTACCGACTAAGTTCGAGGATTTGGAAAATCACCTTTTATTAATATTCTTCACATATACGATTATGTACGTACGTGTGTGTATGTGTGTGTGCGTGTTTGTGTGTGTGTGTGCGTGTGCTTAAAGTATTAGTAACCGGTTGGCAATCTTTGTGGGTTCCAAGACATGGAATAAAATGAATACGACTAAAATCAATAGAAACATGAAAGGACATATCGTGGCCTCAGGATTAAATTGTCCTTGCTCTAGCATGGAACTGGAATAGGAGAATTAAATTTGCAACGACGATGTATAACGAAATTTCCGGTACCACTCTTTTGTTCCATTAATAACACAAACTACCTATCGACTTAATAAATGTTATGTATCATCCTAATAACAAGCTTTTTTTTTTTTAGACCTAGAAAGATAAACACAATTTGCTATATATGTCACAGTCAAAGAGTTAACAACTGAAATGAAAAATACTCGACTCCACCTGCTTTCAGCTGCCAATAGCGAGATCCGATCGATAGAACCGAGTCATCAATACCAGACCAAAGACGGTATTGCTACGCCAGCAGGGATTTCTCGGTCAGTGCGTGTTTGTGCCAATTGATACCGCTAATTAACGTGGATGACACGAATCCACGGATACCTTTCTTATCCCTTGGATCAGGATATCTGTTCTCTTCTTACTGGATATTCTAATTATCAATGCTTTATCCGTGAGTTATCGTTATCAGTCATCTGTCATTGGAATTATCGGTAATGAATCAATTATTTTTGTTTTGCTTTTTTAAAAAATATTTTTTACTCTTTGTTTAAATTTAAAAATGATGAAGATAATAGAAATATACACAACGATGTTATCTATCTCTTCATCATCGTCGTCACAACAACGGCTACAACAATAATATGAACGGAAAGTAAAACAAATGATTTAATGTTGGAGGATAAGATAAAATTTTAAAAAAGAAATAAATGAATGAGAACTTTCTCTTTATGGACAAAAACGTAAACGTCGAGGTTTGGAGTTTTCCGTTCCATAAATCAATGCCATTGATATTATGGGGTCGTCGGCATCCGTTCGTCTAGAGAGACGATGATGTAGCGCTAGGGTTGAGGATGGCATCTTCTAGAATGGCTAAGGAGCCCCACCCTTGAATGACAGTCTCGCGAACAGCTGTTGCAAGCAATGGGGGTTGACATTGCCACAGAGGCTGCCCTTGCCTTTCTTGTTATGGGGTATTTCGCTCATTATCCAGGACTTGTTATCTTGCTGAGAGTTGGTTGTAAATTATGGGCTGAAAATATCTCACGGATCAAGATATTTAGCTATGACATTTGAATGTTTCTCGTTAGAGCGAATCCTTGGGTAGTTTGAAAAGTTTCATGGCACATTACGATGTCTGACATTTCTTCAATCAATTGAATTCGGATACCGTAGGCTGGAATAATAAATTATATCATTAAAAGTAGGAGTGTTTTAAATAAATATAACATTGTGTTAAATCAAAATCATGTCTCGATTGTCTGGTAAGATCATCATTTTTTACTCATCGAATATTGTTAGCTGAAAAAAGGCAGCATCTAACATTATATAAATCGGTGATTTTTTATTTATTTATTTATCTCAAATTTCCACTCATTATAAATTTCCCTACAAAATAGAAAGCAATTATTCGATTCTTTGTGAAAACGAGTGTTTGGTAAATGAAACGCGACAACCACTGTAACAAACACTATCGCCATCAACAATACCACCCCTACCACTACTATCGCTATATCAACACTACTACCATTAACAGTGCCATTACTAGCACTACCTTCACTACCAGCACTACCACCATTAACAGTACCACCACTAGCACTACCATCATTATCAGCACCATCATCATCAAAGTGCAGCACCGCTACCCCACCATCCCTACGACCACTAACAGTGCCACCACTACCACCACCATCATTATCATCTACCACTGCCAGAACTACAAGCACTACCACATTTACAGTACCAGCACTACCACTGTGACCATTAAGAGTACCACCACTACCTTTATCATCACTACCATCACTATCAGCACTGCCATCATTGGCATTTCCTCCACTACCACTACCAGAACTACCACCAGTAACAGTGCCACCACTACCACTCCTATCACTACCATCACTATCTGCACTACTACCATTAAAGGTACCACCGCTACCACTACCATCTCTACCACCACTATTAACATCACCACCACCACCAAAAACAATGAAAACAACAGTACCACAACTTAACGCGTTAGAAAAAAAAAATCAGAATCCCTTCCTTATAACAATCATTAAAAATCTAATCGAACTTGTTCTGTTTTCACTTCGCAAATGTTATGACTTATATCCGGATCAATGTAAGGAGAGCTCAAATAGTCAGGGCTGCATTGCACATTAACCTAGCAGGTTACACATCCGGCACAGTTCAATGATTTTGATTTGCTCAGATAAAGCTATTTGTTTGTTTGTTTGTGTTGGGGGTTAATTAACGACACATCAGCACGATTACGGTAAGATACGTTTATCCGTCAGGAAGAAGAGAGGAAAGAAAGCGGGACAGAAGACGGGACCAAGAAAAGAGAGAAGAGATGTCTCCCCTGGAATGTCGAGGATGGCACTCCATGGGAGACACTCCACCGATGACAGGCTTACACCGCCTGCAGGTGGGAGCAGAGGACCTACTTATAAACCCCGGACCCCTGCGGGGGGCTCAAATAAAGCATTTGATCTGCTCAGCCAGAGATTATCCAAAAAAAAAAAAAATAAAAATAATTATAATAATTATTCAAGATACTGTTTTCCTTTATGGAGTTGTTGATCATTAAGGACTTTTTTCCCCAGCTTTCTCTGTCCTTTAACAAAAATAAAATAAGCAACATTTATGATGATAACAGAGTAATATAAAAACATATATTTAGCTCATGCAGAGAGTACAATTTTGAGCTGGAATGCATAAATTCACTTATCGTTGTCTTTAGCCAGAATTCGTGCTCCTGTAATCCATTTCGTGGTAATGATCCTTTTTGGTGTCTCGATAATCGTTGTGTTTCAACAATCCATTTCAGATGTCGTGTCTGTATCACTTTCATGAATAATTTGTACGAGGTTAACAAGAAAGAAATGGGTCGCCAGTCCTGGATGTTGTTTAAGTTGCCATTCTTTTTAGGGACAAGGGTGATAATACCATGTTTTCTTTCCAGGCGGGTGGGACTCGGCGTTAGAGTAAACATATTATGTTAAAAATAGACGTGTAGACGGCTGTGAGTTAGTTTTGTTTTACTGTGTCGTAGGTGACTCGTCTGCACTGGGTGATTTTTTACTAGATAATTTTTTAATGGCTGTGTAGAACTTTTCCTGACTGAAAGGATCAGTAGATGGATACCATTCTGGTGCAGTTATATTTATGTCATCTTCCCCGGGCATTGTGAGTGGAGCATGAAGAACTCGTTCATATTGCCGTTTGAAATGATGTTCCATATCATCAATGTTCAGGGAGCAGGATGGTGAGTGGATAGTTTTACCCTCATTATTTATGATTTCCATCGCTTTTTTCTTATTTGATTGCCACAACGGGAGATCGTTGTGCTCAGTCCTATTACTTCCCTTTACCAGACAAAAGAGGGACTGAAAAAGCAGTGTTAAGAGGGGGAGAAATCACTTCTGCACCCTTTGCTTGAAACATACACCATGAAAAATCCCAGAAAGATTATGATGTAAAGAGAATGCTTTCTTCTGACTGTTATAATTTTATCAATTTTTTTTTTGTGTCTTTCGAATGACAAGGAGTATAAGGATAATTTTCTCTTTAGACTACTTGCCCAACACATCTTTTGTCTGGCAAAGGGAAGTAAATATCTGGTCAAATTGATCTCCCCTTTCACACGTCCCTCCTTTGGAAGGGGCAGATAATCTTCGAAACGATTTCCCTTTCGTCCTTACTTACAGTGGATTCTTCATTTCTGCTTCTTTGTGAGTGCCCTCTAGGCAAGCACGGTTGAATTCTATTTTTAATTTCATATATCATATATTTGGTCCTTTCGAGTAAAACGTGTACATCTTGGATGATAGTAGAGGTGAATTCTTCTAGATCCTCGGGCACTGTATTGGGAAATCTATTCAAAATACGATGCATAAACTTTAGTAACTGTCAGCAGAATGGCTTCCCGTCCAGTCTGGTTTCGATAAAAACTCCGTCAATGTTTGATAGACGTAAAATAATCTTAATCCAGCATATATAGGGTTAAAATGACTATACAGGTGTTGTAGTAAAGGTGGTCCACCACTCAAAGCTTCTCGAAATATAATGTCAGAACTGACAAAATCGTTCCATACTTCCGAACTGTGATTGCACGTGTTGAACTTCTTCCAATATCGGGGGTCCTTGAGTTCGTCGCCATTTTGACTGGAGCGTTGTCGTGCAATTGGTTCGTGATACTTAGACGAATTTTTCCACTTTTGATGGTTTTATCTGCGTACTCTTTTCTGTTTCGTAACCAGTTCTACACTTGCCAGTTCCATTTCATTATCGGCGGCAATTACGACGGATACTTCCAGGCAAGATAACACAAACGCTCAGAGCACACAAAACTGTGCATCTAGGCCGCCATCCTGACCGGAAGACATCTGCCTCACTTCTTCGTTGTGAGCTTACCTCCGGCAGGAAATCCAATGGGGTTTTCCCGAAATCTTGTGTTCGTCGTGATTGGCCATTCATCAATTTCTGTTCGTCGTGATTGACCATCCATCCATCCATCCATCTATCCATCCATCCATCAAGTCCATCAAGTCCATCCATTCATCCATATACCTACCTACCTACCTACCTACCTACCTACCTACCTACCTACCTACCTACCTGCCTGCCTGCCTGCCTGCCTGCCT
>JBCAUA010066312.1:0-11150 GCA_038406235.1 Peronia verruculata
CTTTCCCCCCCCGGAAAGTCCCCCCCCCCCCCCCCCCCCCCCCCGACGCTTCTTAATTATAACTCTCAAAAAAAAAACTCGGGGTAACAACTGTCCCCAGAACTTTATAAATTAAAGATGGCTACTTGTTCCATGCAGGTTAGTTTCTTACAGTGATAATTGTTTGGTTTCACTGACATTCTTCCTGAACAATTGCCCCATGCAGAGCCAATCACCTCCCTCTGCCTCCAGACTGAGAAAACACCTGGCCAGGGAACTTCATCACAAGCAAATGATAATAGGGAAAAGATTCCCAGGTTGATATAGATACACATGTCAGTGACCCACAGATGTACCTAGCCACCACAAGCTGCGAGCCCGAGCATGGGATACCTTACCCTGTCCGTAGCTGCGGACACCTGCTGCCCATATTTGGCTGTGATCTTGTGAATTGAGAGAGAAACAAGTGTAAGCTTGGGGGGTCAAGGACTGCAAAGCTGGCTAAGATTGCTAATTACCTCATGCAACTTTGGACTGTACATTCTTAGATAAAAGCTTGTTTGTAGACAATGCCATTTTGTTATTGAGCTTTTTTCTTGGTAATTATTTTTTCATTTGCTTTGTGCTCAGTTATCACCATTGCAACAGTTCAACTTGTTGTGATCACAACTCAGAAAATCATTTTGTGTTAGGAATCATCTCAGCTTGGCTTCCCCTCCCAGAAACTGTGTACAGAACTAAGTATGCCTTAAAAAAATTTTGTCTCTATCAGGTCCTCTAACTTCTATGCTGGGAAGTTTGAGAAGTTAATGTGCTGGGCTTGTTCAAGGTAATCTGTGTTACAGAATCAACCCATTATGTGCTAGTTGTGAGTTGTGCTAGTCATGCATACTTCAGCAGAAAAATGTTATATTATCTCTCCAGAGTTTAGTAGGTTGGTCACATGGAGATTCTGTCATATGCACTGAAAAAAATCATCTCAACTTGACATCTTCTCATGAGGCTGGAGAGCTCAAGTTAATACAAACAAATGTTAATCTTTAATTTCTAGGAGAATTCTGTCTCCACCAGTGTGTATCCTATTTAATGTTCAAACACTTTTCCCAAGCAATGTTACCATCCAGACAGAACATAATACATGGAGACTAGAAGAGGAAGAAAGAATCGGAAAGGAAAGGAAAAACAGAAGAAAGGAATATAATATGACAAAGTTCGGTACAGAAGAGTTAGACACAAACTGGAAATCCTTCAAAAGAAAAAATGAAGAGACATGAAGGGCAAAAAAAAAAAAAAACTCTGTATGTAATGATAAAATTATAACAACATCAAATTCCTGCGACAGTCAATAACTCAACCCATCAGGCAAAGAACTGTCCAGTAGACATCAATCACCTTCCACGCAAAAAGAACACACTGCACATTTTTGAACTCTCAGGCTTGTACAACGTTGATATGTCAGGCATATTTTCTGTCACTAACATATCCATATGGCCGTTGTGCTGGATAAATTCTTTCAATTACTACAAGCCAACAAAGTAAATTATCTTGTGCAATATTCCACAACACACAGTCATCGTGCCCATAGCACTATCATGGACAATTATTGAACAGGTCCCTAAAGTTACTACTGTGTGAACTTATGTGTTAAAACATATGATAAATGAATAAAGACAAAAATATCCAACTAACATTTGATAATATCAATTAAAATATATGATCTGAATTATGAAAAAAAAAAAAAAAAACCCAACAATAACAACAACAGCAAAAAAAAAAAACAAAACTATTAAATTTAGATGACAACATATGCAGACATAAAGATTCGAACAACAGCCTCTTTCCTTTCAAATTGTCCTCTCTCTCTCTATACAATAATAAGGAAAAACTGATTATTGGAAATAACCTGTGCAATTTGCAGAGATGAAGATCTGACTGTAAAATTTGAATGGCTGTAAAACATTAAATTCCCAACCCAACATAATCTGGACAAAATCAGTATCATAATCTAACACCACCAGTATGTTGTACCTTATCGTTAATACATGTCACAGAACATGTCAATCTGGACTGCCAAAATTCTGTCAATTTATGATTCTTGGCTGCTACTGATAAGTAAAAAAAAAATGCAACTTACAACGATTCACTGGCAAATTTACTGCCACTTTCAAACAGGACAATATCTACAACTCAACAAATAGAGCTGCCAAGTGGCAAAAATGTTCAGATCAAACTGAATAATTACTGGAAAGTCTCACGGAAAACTGCCAAGGGGTAAAACATTATGAACAACATAGATGATTTTCCCAAAGTCTTGAATACAACTGCAAGAAGCAAAATGTTCAAATATAATATGTCCACAAATGTTCACAAGATACCAAGTTATGAAATATTTTGAGAACAAACATCAGAACCACTGAAGTTGAGTTAAAAGTTTTTTACACAATGCCTTTACCTCTATGGGAAAACTCTGCTCTCCGTAAGAGAGACAAATGTGTTTAATACCTTTTTGAAAGAGTAAAGAATGCACTGCCTTGAAAGGAAAAACAAACAGACAGACAGACAGATGACATATTGATGTAAGATGAACAGAGAATGAGAGAACAGGTTCTGAGCGACTTAACACAACCGATGTGCCTATACCTGCCCATTTCTGCCATTATTTTTCTATTCTATCCATCCATAGATCCTTTCCACGTTCGTGTTTACTTCCGTGTTTTGATGCAAATTTTTGGTGGGCGGACGCGGAAGCGAAATGTCATAAGTGATTTACTTCCGTGTTTGAAATGTAAACAATGGAATGTGGGGCGGACGCGGAAGCAAAACGTCATAAGTCAACGATCTATATAACATGATTTGAATTTGGACAAATTTCAACCACGAGCTAAACTGAGAAAACATCAGTGAATACACAACTGCTCATTACAACACTTTAAAAAAATAACAAACTGGTATTCCATGATACTTCAGGTGACTGAAAAAAAGCAGTGTATTGGTCTTTCTTGGTACAAGGTCTGAGATAAATTAGCAAGGCAAAAGGAAACCCATCAGCTGAATGATCCTTGCCTCTAGCTCCTATAATATCTGTGTTTGTCCTTAATTTTGTAGCTATGACATCTGTGCGTTTGTCTTAGCTTTCAAAGTCTTTCAAAACTTAATTATTATTACCCATCCATGTGGTTGTAAAGAAGGTTTTTTTTGTAGGTCTTTTGATAGCTACCCTTGTAAATACAGTAAAGGAATATAACATATTTTTAAACAGTATGTCACACAGCCAGTCAAAATGAGTCACACGTCAATATTTCAATAAAATGAGTTATCACAATCTCCTCATTCATAATTTCACGCAGAAAAAAAGTTTTGATCAGAAACATTGTAAACTGAACAGGCCAAAGGTGCCCCTCAGCATCAGCTGACATCGGAAAAAATCAGCTTCAAGTGAACAGTGTAGGATATAAATCTATTCATTTTCCTCACAGCCTACTTACAATCTGCCTGTAAGAGCATTATCTGCTAATTCAGAGATGAATGCTCCTTCAATTTCTGCATTATACAATCGGCAAATGTTAGACATTCATCACATTCAATCTCTGATTTCTCTGAGTTCAATGACTAACGACTCGATTGTGGCTGGCCCAATCTCCCATGTATTTTCACTTTTGGAAGATTTAGCTGGAAAAAGCAAGTGATTCGTACTGACTTTCTCCGGATTATAATGCATGTGAGGGGGCAAAAGTGGTTGTCACTGCTTAACCTGAATTTATCTGGAACACTGAATTAACTACCTCTTCAATGGGGAAAGTGAGGCTTTGACTAAATCTACATGGGGTTGTAATGAAAACTGGAGTACATGTTCAATAGGAAAACAGTGAGACTAAAAACAACAACAACAAAACAAAGATTCTGGTAACATTGGTAATAACAAAATGCACAACAGAATCTGAATGTACCTCCCATCTGTCCAGTTTTGCTTGCCAATATGTATCCGAAATATCAAATATCCAAATAACCGAAATATGACTCAAGGCTCACAGGCACTGTAACCTGATGGGTCACTGGGGCACTATTGAAGATGCTTGTTTTGACATTTGACAACTTCCTCCAAAATATGACTAGCCATCTCATTAAGTATCTGACATTGTAATATATGCGACACAGAGACTAAACATTGACATGCTTCATTTATTTTCACTCATGCTGTATCTTCAACCCAATATGTTTACAGATATCTACAAAATACAGTTTCCCTAGAATACAATGATCTCAATGCCAGTCCACTAAGTTCATGCACAACTTTCTCATGTCATATAGATGATTAAAGTGACTGAAGGAAAAAACTAAGAGGAGAAAGAAAGTGAAAGAAAGCAGCAGATCTTTCTTACCTGTGCCATTGTTTGTTCTCCCAGTGGTATATCATCAGTCTTTATGGCTACCTTCTGCACAATTGCATTGCTGTCAGCTTCTAGTACGATGCTGAAACAGAGATAATAATTAAGAAAGTGTAGAAATGAAAATGATGTGGTAATTGAACAGAAGTAAAAGTAAAAATGCTAAATTGTTAACAGAAGTATGGCAATGTAAAATGACATACATATAACCTCAAACTTAATCAATATCCTTCTAGACTTTCACTTGCATACAATAAGACTGAATCATTTGACCTTACCAGATTATAACATTTTGCAAGTTCAACATGACTCAAACACAGAGAACATGATAGTTTTAATTTCTGCTCCACTCAACAGCTTTACTAAAAAATAAAATTACCACAATAAATAAAAAAATGATAAAAATAAACATTTTCTAAAAAACACAATAAATCTATTACATAGCATATGAAAAGGCGTATGATCTATAGTGACACATTATAACACAAGGTTGAAATGTTTTGGTGAACAGAACAGCCAAATTACCCGCCATCACAGAGTTCATCAGCTGCCAAGAACACAGCGTCCAGGTTGTCTAACAAAGCTCTCTTCTCCACATTTTTCCTCAATATTTGACTGATAGAGTCATAGAAGGCATTCAACACACTTGCAAGAATCAGCTGTGAAGGAACATTAGACATCCTAATATGAAAAACATTCAGTCAAATTGTCACTTAGATTTCACTCTTTTCCAATCTTACAACAACAACATCAACAACAAAAACACAAAAAAAAAACCAAACAAAAAATTGGTGCCTATACAGAACTTGTTCCAAGAAAACATTCCACAAAGAGACAAAAATATATAGCAAGGAACACTGAAACACCAAGTATTATGGTGGTAACTACAATAAAACACTTTTCTCACTATTGAGCTATTTCTGATATTCAAAGAACCAAGTAGTCTTTCAATGACAAAAATCATTTTAAATGTTATATTGTCAATTTGATGCAAGCTTTAAAGTAATTTATTCTACAAACTACTTGCCTCATTTTCCATTGATGAACCAATGACGTAGAAAAACAGATCCACATTGCTTTTGTAAACACAGGTTAGACCTTCAAACATAACAATCTCAGCTGTGGAGAAAATAAACAAACTGTCTGACAAGATATTCTTGCTCAGGCAACAGAAAGAGAACAATGATCAATATATTTTTTCTTTGCTTTCCCTTCTAAATTCTGTCCTTCCTAGTTTGTCATTGTGAGGGCTGGGCTGTATCAGGTTATCAATCTTTTGTTTTATAAAATTAATACATTCTGCTTTGAGAATCCAAATTTTCTCTTTAACTATATGACTGATGGTAACAGATCCTTACTGACATTGCTTTTCCATGGTATTTTTGTAACTGACATCAGGTAGTAAAAGGAGATAGTGTTCCCGGGACTTCAATCTAAACACACAAACGAAGTATAAAACTGAACACCCCATAGGGAATTTAGTACTGATATTTGTAAATTTCTCCAAGCCATCCAAACAGGAGCCCATGCACCTACCATTTGCTCTGTGAGTTTTGTTGAACAGATTTTTCTCAAATGCTTTCTGCTCTTTGGCTGTGGGGAATGTCTCATCATAATACTGCAAATGAACAAAGTAAGACATATGTGTCACATCTCCCACATAATCAGGAAATGTATTTCAATAATTTCATGAGTTTCAGCATAATAAACAACATACAGGAACATTATAATTTGAATCCACTGACACAGAAATCTGGTATTGATAAACCACCACTACGAAAAATATTGGGCCTCACTAAGTTTAAGATGAATTTTCAAGATTACCTCTCATATAAAGTATAAAATTACTGTCTAAAATCAACTCCCTTCAAGGAAACACATCTTTGTAGAACCATGCTCAAGCAAGGTCATTGATCATTCTGGAGTTTGTGAATCTTATCATTGTAGTTACAAAAATACCTTTGCTAATAATCTGTTCCCATCATTATCAAGGATGGCAATTGCCTTGACAGCATACAGGGAAGGTTCCTGTGAACAAAATAATATGATTACTAACGATGGAATTGCTGACAGATGATAAGCTCCAGGCCAGAGTTCATGGTGATAAGAAAGAAAGAGTAGTTGCTGTTGATTACATAGACTAAACAAGGACCGACACATAAAAGAAAAGTATTCTATTGATCAAGACAATATAAATTATACAAATTAACATTGTCAATGCAGAACAGCGAAAAACAAGAAGAGGTGGAGTGAAGAAGAATATGGACAGATAATGACATTATCAGAGGTGCCATCAGACCTTCGACTTTTTTTGGGTATATATATGTACCTGATGATGCAGTTTGAGTGACATAGGCCTAATCAGCGCTGATAGAAAGCCAAAGTGTCTTATGATGAAATTATTGCAGCAAAAGTGAATATATAGCCTAGATATAGATCTGAATAATGGGCCACACATCAATGATATCAATGATCAGGATCTCATGTCATGATTAAGGAATGAGCACTTAATGGTACAAGATGATAAAATTTCACACTGGGTCAAAATCATTTAAAATGACTGAGACTGGAGAGACTCAGACTCTAAACTGTAACATGTGAAACAAAGACAAAAAATTACACAAGTAATGACAGGGCGGACAATCTGTACTTCAGCTCTATGAGACTGACAATGCAAACATAGAACTGATATTTAACAGTAATATATGGTCAGTATCAGAATGGGTAGCAAGACCTAGAGATCTAGATCTAGAGGGCTAGCGAACATAAAGGCTCAAGTTACTCGATATGCAGTAGGTGATGAAAAAAATATCACAGATGCGGGTGTACCAAATACCATACATCAGGGTGAAATGGGATATAAACAAGGCTGGAAAAGGCTCTCATTTCATAGTACTAGATCTAGATTCTAGATATTTATCAGTGGAGATTCTATATCTAGATCTATATCTAGATCTATATCATTACAGATCATGTACTGCTATAGTCCAACAACAGAGGTCTTGGCAAATGGATCTAAATCTAAATTCTACCACTACGAAGTTCCAGGCACTACCTTCTTTTTGTGGTCCCAATCTGTTTCTACTATGGTAAATGGCATATCAATTACTGTCTTCCTATAGCAACATGGATACGACTGCTAATATGTCTCTTGTCTTTTCTTTGCCCTCTTGGTTGTCGTAGAGATCTAGAACAACCCTGCTGGCTTAACCTGCTGGGACCCTCGACCAGCTCAAGTCCATCCTAATGCTAACATATTGGTCCGACGAGTGGGTGGCGGTCCACCCTAACACTAGATCTAACATGTAGGTCTGATGAACGGGTGCTGGTCCAATGTAATGGTAACATGTAGGTTCAACGAGCAGGTCACAGTTCTCCCTAACGCTAACATGTAGGATTGCGAAGCAATGCAACTGTGTCAACACTAACGTAGAGGACAAGATTAATTTACTGATTTCGGCTGCCAAAGTCGAGGTGAACATTTGCACTTAACTTAGAAAGAAAATTGATAATATTACTTTGGGACGGCCAGAACCATTACTTGATCACATTGTGAAATATTTGGAATACGGAATACATTCTATAATAAAACAGCCCTAGGTGACCAAGTATAAATGTTAGGCGCGATCTGTCGATCCGCGCAATCCGTTGACAGCGCAACGCGTTCTGGGGATCGATGAACTGCGCAACAATCCATCGATTGTTGTGCATTCCATTGATAGATGGATCACGCAGCGTGTTCTATGGATCCATATAGCCTAGTCAATCAAAATTAAAAATTAAAATATATTCTACTTACATTCTGTTGTAGTTGGTAGACATGTTTCAGGTGTTGCACAATAAGATCATACTTTTCTTTTGTAAGTAAAGCAGAACCTGGACTTTCTGATAATAACAGCACTTCATTTTCCATCTGTTCCTTGAAATGCTCCATTTTTGTTACAATTGAAACTGAAACTGTGTATAAGAAATGAAGAGAGAATTTTCGGCGTTCTACACCCTCGTCAGGCTCTTGACTGCTGTTCGTTGAGAAATTACTGGCTTATAATAATATTGTGTCGGGTCAGGAGTGGTGGGGAGGGGGGGGGGGCGATGGTGTGAGGAGGTGCAAAATACATAGGGAGGTTTGGTGGCTGTGAACAGTAGTCGTTCATGTAAATATCGGGTGACTGAGTTCGTTGGTCAAAATGCTGCTCATAAGAAACATACTCTCAAGAAACTGACACTGCCTGAGTGGTAATCAGAATTTCCAGGTCCTCCGCCAAATATTATTGAACGGAGTGATACCGTATGACACACTTCCGACTTTAATCATAAACAAACATGCCTTCCTGACCAACTAAAACAGCAGAGTGAGATTCACAGAAAGAGTATGAAATGTGAGGAATCTAGATCTATGTGTACGAGTACGGCACGTAGATTATCTAGATTTTTAATTGTGATTGACTAGGCTGTATGGATCCATCGACAGATCGCGCAGATTGACAGATCGCGCCTAACACCGATTATAGGCTAATATATTATGGCATTATGCCATTATTTTGTCCTGGGTAGTGGGACCACAAAAAGAAGGCAGGCCATCTAGTGCAAAGTTCCACACTAGATCTAGGTCTAGAATTTAAATACAGGAGCTAGATTCTAGATCTCTAAAATTCTAGATCTAGATCTAGATCTAAACTCTAGCTCTAGATTAGATCTACTGCACTGACTAGATTCTGGGCCTATTTAGTAGGCCTATTATTTTAGAGCTCGTCTAGCTTAGATTAGATCTACCGGCTTTGACATAAATGTAGATCTAGAAAACGCCAGAGAGACATAATTATCATATCACCATTCTTCTATAGCTGAACAGCTTATTTTGAATATATGTTAGATCTATATCCTCGACAAAGTTTTCACAGGCTATGTAGAAATCGTCATGCGATACTGAATTCCACTCACCAGCAGTCCACCGTCCATGTTGGTTGTTTTGACGTGTTCTAACTAGTCCGAGGCAAATGAATGAACTTCCGCACAAACTAGATCTAGTACATGTAATTTAAAAAAATCAAGACGACCAAGACCATTGCTAAAAAAAATACATTTTTTCTTAACTTTAACAGGTCTAAAAGATTTTTTGTAACGGGAATATTTCTTTTTACGACGGAAAAAAAAAAACAACAAAATCTCCTTCAGGGAAATAACTCAAATATTATTATCTTCGCCGGGTCAGTTCAATGCGATAGAGTTACCCTAACGATAATAACCATTATTTGTTTGTTCAGTTGAAACTCTTTTTCTAAATCGCAGTTGTGTTAAGTACACCTCTAATATCACATCAGGCTGTTGTGAGCTGAATACATAGATTCATGTGCTGAAGTATTCAACTTTTTTTTTGCCATTTTTTTTTTTTTTTGCCTTATTTCAGTGGGCGATGAGTCTCAATATGCGATATTTCTGACTATAGTCAAATTGGCGCCAAACTTTTTTTCACCGCTTGAAAGTTTATGAACTGAAGATTTGTCGTATGAATTTGGTAGAAAATGGACATACAACTCTTTCTGACTTGGCCAGGACAGAGATGATTTATCCTCTGAGGTGAACCTTTTTCACTTGGGGTAAATCGGAATTGGTTTGTGAATGGGCAGTTCTGAGGCAGACATCCTTCTTCACAGACTAAGTGCCCAAACACATTTTTTTTTTCTTAAGCCTTCTGAGAAAGAACGATAATATCGGCATTAAGTGGCTGCCTGACTCTGGTGAGAATATTTGTGGGTAGAAATTTGGAGTTTTGAAATTTTGCCCAGACAGCGGCGCGCTGCCTACTCTTTCGTCGATTTTGAACTACAAAGGGTTATTTAACATGTGTAGCCGGCAGATGGGACCTCCGAAATATATTTGCCCTTATCCGAGAAGGCTAGACGTCGGGCTTCCATACCACAGGAACCCAGGGACCGTTGAGTCACTGAAAAAAAAAATGCGGATTTTCGGTCTTCGTGTCCTGTCATCCCCCGATGTCGAACCCGCGAGTCGATCCCGGCCTGTTTTCTCCATAAACAGACGTCATACCCAATGAGCCACTGCGTCCCTTGCTAAAAAGATTTTATGTGATTTATATAATTTATATACATTGGTTGTCCATCGTGACCCGACGATAATGGTTACTATGTATCAGCAATGGGTGCGCATAGGACTCCGCAGCCCGAAGCTGGAAGCACATGCGTACCCACAGACGCCCTCTGCCTTCTTCCCCTGTCCCTCTCGAAGGCATTCCTTTGTTTTGGAGGTGAGATCTCTATTTCTTGCGGAAGCGTCTAGTACCAGAAGGCTTCAAGCCCTACCATTGGAGACTAGGTGCTTTTGGGTGGTTCTCTCTGCCTCAAGTTGTGTCTCCCACGTTTCCAAGAGCTTTTCTTGGGCTCGCCATACATGAACTGTCCTGGGATATGGCAGTCGTCCACCTCGATGACAAGGCCAATAGTTGTAACATAATTTCAGATCAAAGCAACACATGCAAAAAAAAAAGCTGCCAAAGACAAAAAATCCTGAGACTGCCGAAAGATGGCTGGTTAAAACACTTTTTTTGTGTAACGTGAAAACAAGCTGTTCTCGAAACAGAGGGCTATATCGGCTGGCTTTCTTACAACGCCATCATTTTTTTTTTTTCTTTTTTCTATTGTATGAAAGAGAGAGAGAGAGAACAAGAGTATGGAGTTGGGAAAACTGGGTTTTTACGAATGATTTTGTGTGGGTGGGGGGGGGGGATACTCTTAAAATAGCCTGTGGCCTACATAAAATATATGTATA
>JBCAUA010066323.1:0-11150 GCA_038406235.1 Peronia verruculata
AACTTTTTGATACCATTTTTACACGCAGAAAAGGCAGTACTTTTAATAGAAAACAAAAGCTCAAAATCTCATTTTTTGGGCAAAATCCACATTTCAGGACGCCCCCCCCCCCCTCACGCTATTTCGGTTGAACAAAACGAAATGGAACCAAAGAAAAGGAAACGAAACAAATCAAAGCAGGACACTATAGAACGGTGTCCCTATGGCTCAACAACCACAGACGGATCGTTGTGCCTGGGGCGGACTCTACTTGCGGAAATGTTTTTTTTTTTCCGTTTAAGAAATAGTGAACGCGTAGAGAAACAGTAACAGATTAGGAAAAATAAAAGGACAGGAGACGAGGACGGAACATACACAGGACAGGAACGATAGTGTGTGTTTCCTTTAACCTTGAATTAATGAACACGGGGTAATATGATAACAACGGCCTAATGTGCCAGGCAAGCTCGCGATGAGGGAATCGCTGCCTAAACTAGGTTCTTGACAATATGGGCTTGACTAAAACATTCGGCGCTCGCGACGTCATCAGACCTCTCTCCAGTATAATAATATAAGCTTCTTGACCCAGATAGCTTTTCAATCATAAGAAAGTAGGATTGTGTAGGCTTTTAGAAGTTCCCTGTTTCTGCTCAGAACTTTTGTGGGTAGAAATTTGGAATTTGGAAATTTTGCCCTGGCAGTGGCACTCTGCCTACTTTTCCATCGAATTTGAACGGCTAAAGTTTCTTTAACGTACACGACATACATACGGGACCTCCATAATATATTCGCCCTTATCCGAGAAGGCTAGACGTCAGGCTTCCCTAGCCAGAAGAAACCAGGGGACCCCTGAGACACTGAAAAAATGCAGGTCCTTCGCTAGCATACAACGAACCGTGGAGATAACTGCCACAAAGGAGGTTGAAAGACGTAACATAGCGAAGGGGTCTTTCGATCTTCGTGTCCTTCCATCCCCCTATGAGAGGACCCGCGAGTAGGCAAGAACCCGCAACCTCACCGACGTAAGTTGTTTTCACTGTCTAAAGCAGACGCCGAACTATAGAGCCATCGCCTCCGCCTACCCTCCCCTGTCGAACGGAGTCCTTATGGCTCAACAACCATGACCTTAACAAATCGTTCATTCATGTTTATATTATAACTCACAATAGCATTGATTTCAGATTTGCCCGGATTTGTCGTACGGTTACCGCTGCAGCATTTCCTGAAAGATGCTGCAGAGACTAACAAAACTCTGTAACATGATCCATTTCAACCGGAGTGACCATTCTGAAGAGTCTGCAGGCCACTGAGATGACACCTTTCCAGGTCTGGCTATTGTGGGTGCTCACAGCACAGTGTTCTCTCATCGTTGTTCTGGTGGTCACTCAGGCACAAGAAGATGATCAGTGCGCAAACTATTTGGAAGTAGGTAGGTACATGTGAAATATCAGTATTTATTATTACTGTAATATTCCGTTAGTAAGATTTCAAGCTTTACCCTTTATTGATAGTTTTACTATATACTTATTTTGTATGTAGCGTCTGCCTATGTTTGCGTCCTAATGTGTGTGAGAGAGAAACAGAGAAAGAGAGAGAGAAGAGAGATAAATGCAAAGAGGGGGGCAGCTGTTTTAAAAAATGGGAAGAGAATAGGTAATTTTCACTCTCTATGCTTTCAGACATTTTGAGAGCCATGCCAAGATTGCACAGCAGTCAGGGCAGGGACTTTGTCTTTGTTTTTATTTTTGTTGTTGTGGTTGTGTTTGGCTGTTTGTTTTGCTCTAAGCAGGCCATATACGTACAAGCTTAAAGCCTCAACAAAATATCTCATCATTCTTACAGGTGGCATGAACTATAGGCTGAGTGAATTTGTCGCACAGGCTCACGAGTTTTAGAATTCACTTGAATAATAATTATTTCTCTTTGTAAGAGGAAGTGGCGCCAGCGAAATGTCATAATAGTAATCACACGACATTGTGGACTATTTCTTAGAAAATGTTCGTCTTTGGATATCAGCTATTAAATTGAAAGTATTTTGTCTAATTAGTTTGACAACATTATACACGATCATTATAGAGAAAATTGTTAGGGCTATAGCAGCATGACTGAAGATTTATTTCAGACATCATTTTTTCCCAATTTCTCAGTTCATTATCATATCACCTTGCCATCCATCTATCCATCCATCCATCCATCTATCCATCCATCCATCCATCCATCTTCACCCATCCATCTATCCATCCACCACTTCACCCATTCATTCATCCACTCATCCATCTATCCATGTGTACATCTTTCCATCCATCCATCCATATATCCATCCACCCATTCACCCATTAACCATTCATTCATCCATTCATCCATCCATCCATCCATCCACCCATCCATTCATCTATCTGTCTACTCATCCATTAGTCCATTAATCCTTCCATCCATCCAACCGTCCATTATTCATCCATTTCAGGGCTGGCCATGGATCCAGAAATTCAGCCACAGTTCCAGAAAGCTGTAGAAGGACTCGAATGCCTCAGTTATACTTTTCTGGATATACACAATGTCACCGATCTTCAACAATATCGTAAGTGCAATTTTTAACAAATAGTTGTTTCATTTCATAAAGAATGGAACTAGCAGCTTTGCAATATCAAGAATGAATTCATTATCATCATCAATCCCTTAGTCTTTGTGACCGTTGGGGCGCTATTGAATGTTTGTCAACCAGCCTCCTCCATCTCTCTCTATTCTCTGCTTCTCCTAGAACGCCACTCAGCTTTAAGCCTGTCCATTCTGAGATGTTGTCTTGCCATCTTTTCTTCTGTCGCCTTTCCTTCTCACCCCATGCACAGTGCCGTGCAGGAATGTCTTGGCAAGCCCCTGTGATCGTGTGACATCTCCATACCATTTCAGATTCCCTTTTTTCACAATTGTGAGGAGGTCATCATGGTTTCCGATGGCTTGCTTGATTCTGCTTCTCACTTCTTCGTTGGTTATGTGGTCTCTATATGAGATGCCCAGTAGTCTTCGAAGGCATCTCATTTCCATTGCCTTTATCCTTCTCTCAGGTCTGCTGTGAGAGTCCATGTCTCACAGGTGTACAGGAATACTGAGATGACCAAGATGCGCATTAGTCTGATCTTTGAGCTAAGTGCAATGTTCCTGTCTTTCCAGATTGTCTTCAGTTTTGTCAGTGCTGCTGTTGTTTGTGCAACTCTGGACAATGTTTCTGGTTTTGATCTTTCATCTGCGACAATTGCTCCAATAAACTTGAACTTGTTGACTGTTTCAAGTTTCTGTCCACTAATTCTGATATCAGTGCTGATGCCGTTGGAGTTGTTGGTCATCAGTTTGGTTTTTTCTGATTTCCATGCCATATGCAGTTGCCGTCTTGTCCAGAGAATCGACTAAGCTTGCTAGTTCCTCTTCCTTTCCAGCGAGGCCATCAATATCTTCAGCAAAACGTAAGTTTGTGATTGTTCTGCCTCCAATGCCGACTGTTCTTTCGTGGTCTTCTAAGGCATCCATCATTATTCTCTCTGGGAAGATGTTGAAGAGAGTAGGTGAGAGCAAACAACCTTGTCTGACTCCAACTGTTGTCCTGAACTATTCTTCTATGCTGTCCTTGAAGTACACTGCACTGAATTACTGGTGCGAATACTTTCCTTTGTTAAAGCTAGATTAATTGAACAATAGGAGAGGAACCTCCTATTTAGCAAAAATCTCCAATTCAAGGTTTATCCTTTTTTTTTTTCCTAGTACGTTCACAGACTTTAGCATTAAGAATTATGACACACACATAAACAACAACAAACAAACAGACAAAGAAAAAAACCTATACAACAACGAAAACGAAACATGACATATTATGACAGTCTTATCGCTCCTCTGCATTTTGAATCATAAAAGTTTCATTTTTTTTCCATTCGTGACATTTTCCCCGTCAGTGAGACAGTTCAGATAACTATCTTTCATTACGTTTATGCAGATTAACGACGCAATGTAGAAAAGACCGTTTCTGTGAGTTTATTTTTAAGTCATGAAAAACAGCAAAGAATGGAAAGTTAATGTTCATCCCATCATGCGAATTAAATGGGTTTTGAAGGAAAAAATATCTAAAATGTTTCTTGTGATATGTCCATCCATCCATCCATCAATCCATCCATCCATCCATCCATCCATCCATCTATCCATCCATCCATCCATCCATCCATCCATCCATTCATCCATCCATCCCTTTATCCATCCATCAATCCTTTGATGAATTCATCCATTCATCCACCTATCCACCCACCCATCCTCCTTCATCCACCTATTCATCGATCCGTTCGTCTATCGATCCATTCATTCATTCATCCATATGCCACCCACCCATCCATCCATCCATCCATCCATCCATCCATCCATCCATCCATCCATTTACCTAGACAGCCAGACATCCAGCCATTCATTCATCAAAGCTTCCGCAAGTCCAGATAAAAAAATATTTATTACTATGGTAAACTTTCAAAAACATCAAGACTTACAGAATTTAGTATTCCAACTCATCAAGAAAACGAATGTTTGTTCCAGCATAAATAAATTCAGTACTGTCCCTCCAGTCATTTATCTCCACGCCTTTTCCAGGTCCTGTGCCAGCTAGTCTGATGTCCAGATTCGGTCACCAAGTAGTGGTAGTAGCCGGCGGTCTTCTTTCCTGTGCCGGCTTCGCCATTGCTTACTTTGCTACCAATGTCTTCTTCCTCATCATCTGTATTGGCCTTGTTGTAGGTAATGTGCTTTGCGTCCCTTCTCTTTACATAAAAAAAAATGGACAGTCTGCTTTTTGATTCGTCTCTTGCATGTTACGTCAATCAGTATAAAGAACAGCTGGTTTATCTTAAACATTTCTAAAAATTCTCAAAATTTTCCTTAATATCACAGGTCTGTGATGCCTGACACGATCAGAAAATTTCATTTGGGGTCTCTATTCCAAAGAGAGTTCTTATCTATACCAGAATCATCAAAATAGGGGTATTTTAAAGGAAAGAATATTGTTTACCCATGTTTTCTCGAAATGTATCCGATATGAGATATCTCACTTGTACATTGTATCCACCATATATCTTGAGAACAAGAGAATCAAGATATCGACAAGAAATATTAGGTGGGGATTTACAAACAAATAGTTATTCAAAATGAATCATTTGACATAATCATCTTTAGCAGACTCTTTTTGCGGGGGAGGGGGAGTGGGGGGTGGAAGGGGGTCTCAATTGATCTGTGATACCATCCACATTCCGAATGTGGAAACGAAACAAAAAGTTTAATATGAGGCAATAATAGACATAAAAAAATAAATTGGATAGGAAATTTGAATCCAGTATACAAACTTTGATAAAGACATCACTTTTCTTTTCTCTCAGCTTGTTCACTTTGCCTAATATCCAGTGTTATTGATACGCCAACTTGATAAGGAAATTTAGAAATATAATTGAGGCAAGCATGGCATGTGAATAAATTAAAGATGGAAGATATCATCTTTTTTTTTTTTTGTGACGCACTTTGAAATTTCAAGTGACACTTATACACGTATGTTGGCTCTTCGAGATTTGATGTTATATTTTATTTCTATCGGCCTAGTCTATTTTATTAACCATTAATGTCACTTCAAATTTCAGGAGCAGGCTTCGGCTTTTGCTACCTACCTGCTATAACAGTTGTGGCGATCTACTTCGATAAACGTCGATCTTTCGCATTAGGAATTGGAACAGCTGGGGTCGGGATCGGATGTTTCATTCTAGCGCCCTTTTTCCATTGGCTTACCCAGGAGTATGGGTGGCGGGGCGCAGTGTTGATCACAGGCGCCATATCTTTGCATCTCTGTGTCTGTGGACTCCTGATGCGACCACTTCCGGCCTCTACTGAGACCATAATTGACGACGAAAACGATGACAATGCCCTCAATGAAAAACTATTACAGTGTGAGAGTGAACCTGGTATGGATGAGAAATCAAAGGCAATCATAGACAAGGAAGTGAAGACCACCGATACTCAAGACGAACCACTACATTTACATCTGACTGAAGAAGACTTGTCCTTAAAGTTGGTGCAGAACGTCAGCGCAGATAAATGTCGAACGAAGAAATTAAGTCTTCCAGACCATGAACTTGGAAGGAGAGCAAATGATTCAACATTTCCTCTCGGAGGCAGTTTACAAGTCATCAGCCCTTTGAGTAAATTGCCGAATGATAATCGTGCCCGATATGCCTGTAGTGCTACGGATGTGAGGACCACGAAACACAAAGACTTCCACATTTTTTTGAATCTCGGAAATGCAGATAATTCCAGCCATAGTTTCCAGCGTGAAATTCGAGATGTTTTAAGAACAGGAAGCATCCACAGTTTGGCTCTGATAGGAAGGAGACGCCGGAGCTCCATGCTGCCCATTCCAACGCCCACTGACCAAAATACCATCCAAATATCTGCACCCCTTTGCTACAAATGTAAGAAAGGTTTGACCAAAGTATTTGGTTCCTTCATCTCAAGTTTTGCTTTACTCAAACGTCCAGTTTTCTCTGCATTTGTGGTTAGTAACTTTCTGGCAAACTTGACCTACTTCATGCCAGTTCTATACATGATGGACAGAGCACTGGACAACAATGTCAAAGTATCCGCTGCTGCCTTCTTGGTGTCATTGAATGGTGCTGGGAACATCTTTGGAAGAATCTTCTTTGGATTTATGTCAGACAGGTCTTGTGTCGATTGCCTTGTGGTTTACATCATATGTTTGGTAGTGTGCGGTTTAGCCACGTCTTTCAGCCCTCTGTGTGGGGCCAGTGTAGTATTGCACAGTATATATGCAGTAACCTTCGGTTGTTTCATGGGTAAGTTACAGCTAGAAATTTTAGTTTCTTCCATGTAATTATGCTTTACCTTTATTACAATGCTATTTTCTCCCTTACAATTAGGGCTCACTTGTTGAACATCTCTTTTCTTTTCTCGTTTTTGTTTTAAAGAAAACTAATTACCTGTTCAGTTCCTACTTCAAAACTAATCATTTCTATTAAATTACGTTTCTTGTAACATGGGCTGCAGTATAAAACCTGACTTGCATGATTGAAAAATCGTCCTATGTTGTAAAAATACACAGACGCCTTCTGTCTCTTTCCAGCCCATTGCACCCAAAACGATGGCTATTTAATTTCAGCTCAGTTGCAATGTAAAGAGACAAAAACTGTTCCCTTTTTTTTCTGGACTGTCAAATACGTAGAAGTAAACCCATGTTGTGCGCTCATCATTTCTTTCATTCTGACATGGCTCACTGTAAAGACACTAGCAAAAGCACCCGTGGGACTGACCTCCAACTGAAGCGTAGCCACTGTTCAAATATAGCTATGCAAATGTTTGAGTTCATTTTCCATAAGAGGAGAGTATCTATTCATATTACATTAGAAGATGGCTGGCTTACCGAGGCTTGTTCCACTTATTTTATTTTTCACATTGTTTCAAAGGACTACGTTGTCCGTTTTTTTTTTTTTTTTGGAAGGGGGGGGGGGGGGGTCCTCTTCCGCTTAAACCCGTGGTGGATTAATAGTTTAAAACCTGTTCGTGGTACTCTTTCGCTATAATCAGCTCTTGTCGACTGAATAAATGAAAGATAATTTTGAAAACAGTCTTTCTAAATGTTCATAGTCTGCAGTCTGTGGGTTCATTTAGTGTGATGATTACAGGGCATATGATAATGAATACTGATAAAAAAAAATTCGTCCAATTATGCTTGGCTTGGCTTCCGTGTCCATTCACAGTTGGCTTTCATCACTAAAATGTCAGGAAAATCGCTCCAAAGTAGTTTATTTGCTTTTTTTTTTCTTTCTGATATGGGTTTATGTACTCGTATTGCCCTTCCCGAACTCTGCGCAATGCTGGTTTCTGAAAACGATCATTTGGGGGAAAAGACGCCTGTAAATTTCTTGTTTTTTTTCAACCAACCACACTTTCATTTGGATATAAATATAGCCAAAGTCTGTATAAAATTAAAAAGAGGCATTCATTGTCGTCCAGAATTATAGGTTTGTCAAAATCAGTGAACATTTACTATGTAATCGAGCAACATGTTGTGTGAACAAATTGAAGTGTTGAAAAAAAAAAAAAAAAAGGAATCTGTACCGACTTTCATTGCAGTACTTACAATTGTATACACAAATTTCAGATAATTTGATCAGTAAACGACCAAACAAACAATCATCATCAACAAGCAAACAAACAAACAAACAAACACAAAAATAGGCAAAACTAAAACAGTTAAAAATCCAAGATGCGCGCCAAAGTTTCACCGTTTAGATTTTTTTAAAAATCAAAAGTTACAGATTAAAGATTCATTATTTCGGGTCCAAACTCATGGATTTATAGAGTTAAACCAAATATTTACCAAGAAATTAAGAAACTGGCCTTATATAGTAGCACATGGTCTTAATACTGGGAAAGTCTCATAGAAATAAGGTGCAGTTACTGCAGGCACTAATCACATGAAAATCTTGTGGGTAAGGTTTCTACTAGAATAATTAGAATAAATTTATCTTTTAAGGAATACTAAAACTTATTTCCATCGCCCATCATAACCATTCGGGAGATATTCACTAAATCTCTTTTGCAAATAGTCAAATGGATCTGAATTGTTCATTTTTAAAAGATTAGCGCTAACATGAGTGATTGCGGGTTTCTTCCTCCAGAATTTTGTTTTAAAAAGTAAAAATGGCCTTAGGTGAGTTCATGACTAGTCACCCTCTTCTCTCTCAGGTAACATGAGGGCGGTGATCTTGAAACACCTTGCTTAATTCTGTCCTTTCAATATAAATCTTTCTGAACACTTCATAACATCTGATGTTCAAGCAAAAAACATGTTGGAGATAATTAAGTTATTGAATTTTATCTCTTTTCAAGACTGATTTAATTGCTGAGCATTTCGCGAGCTCAGTTCTTTATTGTCCTATCTCCATTTAGGCGATTTGGCGATATATATGTAATGTGAAAAAGGGACAGTAAATCTACCATATACTGTAGTCATTTCACCGATCACTTGCCCAAACAGGTATATTTTGAAAATCATAATGTCCTATCTTATATGTTCAAAAACAGTTGCTAAACACAACACATCAATTTCTCAAAATGTGAACAATGGAGACAGGGCAACAAAGAAATAAGCTCATGATTTCTACAACAAGAACAAAACACAATCGTGTAAGGATTTATTGAAAATATATGTAGAGACAGAACATAACTGCTCAGAACACAACAACAACAACAACAACAACAACAACAACAACAATAAAATCTACTTTTCAGCTGTCTGGTCCTCTGACCTTGCCTACATTTATTATCCTTTCAAAGGTCTATTTGATTTCACACTTCCTGACAGTTAACGGAGGGACTCCTGCACGTATCCCTTATAATTTTGTTTTTGATGTCAATCTGCTGAGCCGTGAAGTCAAAAGTGTTAAATCGAGCATAAAAAGAGTTAATTTTGTTTACATAGTCATTCCCCAACCCGTTTCCGGTACACGTACGTATCGGTGTGGAACTAACAGCTGTGTTTAAACTTTTCCTTGTGTCTCATGTGTTGTTACTGCCAAAACTGTCTCTAACTTTATTCTGAGCCTTTCTGCTCTTCATTTGTTTAGACAATGACTTGATGATGTTTTTTTACTGTAGTGAAATACCTTTGCCTAAATGCTCGTTTCTTTTCATTTAAAATTTGTTTATGCTCGTTCTTGACCCATGATTTGTTATATGAATAGAGTTTTACTACTCTCTCTCTCTCTCTGTCCCTTTCTCTCTCTCTCTGTCTCTCTCTCTCTTTGTCTCTCTCTTTAATGTAATATATTTAGTCACAAACTCTGATATAACCAGCTACAGTCTTACACAATTCATCTGTTTCAGTTCATGTCTTTTGAAAGACACCCCAGATTGTAAAATAAAGAAATAACATTCAAGCCTAGTAATCTTCCCTTCGTTCCATAAGATAGCATTTTTTTCATATGCATACTAGTTTCTATCTTAGGTTTATATTAGAGAAGAAACAAGGACCTCTTATGAACAGAGTCGCCAATGAGTGGTAATGAATCATATTTATACGCATTTTGGAACTCTACACCAGTACATATCAGGCATGTTCTTTATCAGGGATAGGCGAATCAATACTGGTGGGGTGTTAAAACCTCACAACCCATATTTTTCACGTATAACTTAAAAAAAAAAAATAATAATAATTTATTTATTTATTATTTATATTTACCTTCTTGTATGCAAAAATTTTTATCTTTATGGTTTGGGACTATTTACTGGCTTAGGTCGCCGTAGTTAAGTTTAGACTCCGTATAAAACGCTTCGCCATATGGCAAATTAGGATAAAAGTTCGTTGACACGCCGACGTAATTCAGTTTTGTGTAGGAGGTTGAAACAAAGGCAGTGCATGGAGGGCTAGTATAGTCCCTGTAAGGTGATGGGAAAATAAATATATAACAAAATTAAAATACGGTCTAACACGGAAAACACATATGTCTTTTCGATTGTTTTAAGGGGAAGAAGGGAGGAAGTGTCCTGAAATATGGTTTTTGTTGTAAATTCCAGTTATGGTTTTGTTTCTCATGAAAGTTATACCTTTTCCGACTTTAAATATTGTATAAAAGTGGTTATATCCATTCTAACGTGTTTGACACATGGTTATTCAACGGATGTCTCGGCCTTACTGTCAGCCAGGATTAAACTTTGGCTCCCTCTGGTTTGCTATGTGCAGTAGTAGATCATTTTACTATTTGACCGCATAACGGAAAAGATTGAACATAACACTTAATTATGATCTCTTCTAGCAATATCTTGAGCTCCAGTGGATTTTGGCTGACGCTCTGAGGCCAGATGGACTGACGATGGCGGACAGTATCAGTGTGAGCGCTTTCACAAGACGCTCTTCAATGAACTCCCACCTCCTAGGAGGAGTCAAGTTTCCTTTTATTTCAGAATACAGTTGTGGATTGCCTTCCATAGTAGAGGTCGAGGCACTCAGGGTTTTCACAGAGAAAAATAATTATGGAGACCACATATTCGTTCTTAAGAACTCGAAAGTTGCTCTCTGGGAATCCTTGGGGGAGGGGGGGGGGGGGATAGGGAGCAAATTTCGAGAAAGGAGAGGAGGAGAAAGC
>JBCAUA010066334.1:0-11150 GCA_038406235.1 Peronia verruculata
GTTGTTGTTGTTGTTGTTGTTGTTGTTGTTGTTGTTGTTGTTGTTGTTGTTGTTGTTGTTGTTGTTGTTGCTGCTCTGATGAAGAGCCACGATTTAGAAAATTTCTCTCTCAACCGACAAATAGTTCATCACTCTGTTCAATTATTCATCATGTTTGTTACTTGTTTACTTATTGTATTGAGTTGAATGGCGGTTGACGGCTTATAGCTTGTTCTTACAGACATTTCTACAAAATAATGATCAGGTTGTTATTGTGTATCAGCACGTAAACATAATTCTCCCCTCTAATATGATTATTGCCTAAATCATGAAATATTAATTCAGACCACAGCCGAATACATGGAGTTTGATACAGCATTGCACATTTAAAATAAAACGTGTGATATTATACTGTGAAACGTAATTATTTTTCTCAAAATAGCCAGAAATGAATTTGGCTAATAACCACAACTTTGAGCGTGACGATATTCAGATTTGGAATGTAGTTTATTGCTATCGGACGTTTTTACATTCGTATATTTCTTTTTTAAAGATTTTTTTTCTTTCCTTTCTATTCATAGGTGGGGGAGGGGAGTGGGAGGAAATACACACACGTATACACACACACACACACACACACACACACACACACAAGCGAATTTCCGTTACTTTCTCTCTTTTTTAAAAGTCCCGGCACGTGTATGGCTTATAAAACGGCTCTTTTATGTGCAGCCTTAATGAAACTGGAGGCTTAGATCACAACCTGAATACGAAAGGTGTAACCTTTGCTTTTGGGAGTAAAAAAGGGGGGATCAAACGGTAACATTATTTTCAAATGAAGGCGTTCCAGTTCTGGCACCTGCTCGAGGAGAACGGCATATTATAAATAGTTTCGTGTGCAAGCGGACATGTTTTTCATAAACCAGCTTATTTATTGATTCTTTGCATGAAAGTGTACCCAACCACAGGGATAAAGGGGCTGAGAATGCTATGAGCCTGAACTGAATTTTGGCATGAAGTGCCCTTTGACTTCGGGAAAAAAGCAAATATTTTTTGTTCCTGTTCTTGTTCTTGTTTTTTCTTTTGTATTTATTTGATTACTTTTTTTTTTTCTTCTTTAAGGTCAAAAAGATTATTGCAAGATTTCTCGTCTTAAGTTTCATAAATCTTAGAGCAGTCAAAATGTGTCGATCAAGCTAAACTTTCAAAGCGTGAGACCGTCTAACATAATGTTATAGGCCTAGAACGAAGACATTAAGCGGGCATTGGCAGTTGCGTCCATTGCCAGACTTCTTTGTGGATTGGAAGTATACGGATTAGTACAGTGTTGAAAATAGATCCTATGGCAAAGCATAGAACATAATTGAAGTAATGTTCTCTTAGTTAATTGCATTAGCAAGTGTGGGAGAGGGCAAGTATACAGGGCAGGTGGGGTGAGAGATTAATGGAGCCGAATCAGAGACATAAAAAGTCATTTTATAAAAATCAGCGAGATAAGCTTTCTCAGTTATGCCTTTAGATGCTCGGCAAATTACTGTCATTTGACGGACTTTATTTACGACGCAGAAAATCCTTTGTACAAATATTAATGACACCATCAAGCCCTCTACATCCAGAACATTAGGGTATAATAGACAACTCATGGCATCCAACACTAGTTCGGGCTTTATTTACTAAACCTCTGTAAACCTGCGGTGAAGGTGAAACGCAAAGAACAAGTAAAAGGTAATTTGAGAAAATATGCGGCAAGTGAGTGACATTATCGCACAAGATCGCAAGTATGATTTGACAGGATACAGACATCACTCCCATTGTCCGAGGTTGTTTTCACTGCGGTGAAATTTTAATAGCTTTCTGTCAAGATAGAAATAGCTCCTGGGAGGCGATACGATACGCCTTGCGAACTGAGACTCTGGGTGTTGGCATTCTGATGTTTTATGCTCCAGGCATGGATTATGATGGAAAGTGTCGAGGTTTGAGTTAGCTAACACGACAGCACCCCTAGGGTCCCTGTAGGTAAACCTGTCAATGTGGCTTAGTCAGATTTTCATTTTACAGTGTAGAGTCTGGGTGGCTTTGACATAAGGATATCTGATATTGTACTGGATGGTGCAGAAATCCAGCTCTGGCGCAAGCAGAGCATTGTTACATGTTGGAGAGAGAAGACAAGAATTCAGGGCGATTTATGCATAAAATAAAATAAAAACACACAAATTATGTCACACACATTAACCATGTGGCAAAATATCTTTTTTCTCGCTAGTTCTACTGTTTGTTAGTCTGCAAGGAGTAGGAAACGAGCTTGAACTAGGCACTGACCTTATAGTTCTCGACAGGCTTGTATTGAGACTTTGATCTCCCTAGATACGACCACAATATACATTTCAGAAAGAAAATAAATTTCTGGAGAAGTGCACATTACATAGTATTTTATATTATGAAGACCAGGTTCTGACTATAAGCACCACAAACCTGGAAGTACATTAATACTGAAACTATAAAATTACACTTAGAAATCTCATTCCTGCTATCATAGCAACTTGAATCGTTAAAAGAAGATAGCTCCTGCTGTAAATCATACTATATGCTTTATAGGACTTGGCGTTTGGGCCACATTGTTAGTCTTGCGGTAAGGGGATAGTCAAGCTGAGGTCAGTTTCCTAAGCAAGATAACCTCCATGAGGAGATTGAAAGACGTATATAGAACGCGGTTTCTTAAGAGATCCCATCTGTAGTGTAAACATCTTGATTAAAAAACTGTCTCAGGGCCCAGGCGCCATTGCCCATTGAGATAAGTCTGGCCATAGCGGCAGAATGGATCACTGGACATCTAGATCTAGTAATGCTCATCCTGGGCTGCATTTCTGAGTAGGGCGTCTTGCTATCAGAAACTTCTTGTGTCTGTCTCTCTGTCGCTTTAATCATGCCAACCTTGCTCTTGTGGATCAGTGGAGTGTGTCTTAAGTCTGTCTGTGTCTGTTGTTGTTGTCTGCCTGCATTTTTAGTCATCTCTTGGTCAGCTTGCATCTCTTTCCTCTTTCTTTCTCTCTTTCTTTCTTTCTTTCTTTCTTTCTTCGTTTCTTGTTTCTTTCGTTCTTTGTTCCCTGTTTCCTTTTTCTTTGTTTCTTCATCAATTGTTTCTGATGAACGTACAGTATTGAAGAAGAGAGACATGATAAGTAGAATTCTCTGACTAAATCTTGAAAAGAAAAGATTCAGAACGTAAGTTATATAATAATGTGCCAACAGCAAAATCGGAAAATGAAACTGATGGAGAGACAGAGACAGGATGAAGGTGCAAGATGGTTTCTCTCTATTGTTGAGGACAGACAAAATGACATGATAGACATCACGACAGAACGCGTGTCGGGCAGAGATAGCCATCGCCAGTGTCGCGGAGCGTGACCAGATATCCATGCTGATGGGTCACTTGCATACTGAGACCCGTACTGAAACCCTGCCCCCCAATGAACAAGCCACTAGAGCTGGGCTCAGTGTATGTAATGTTAAGTAAAGCACTTTCGCACTTTGGCAATCGAAAACTTTATCTACTTTCTCTCACCACACCATTTTGCCTATATTAAAAAGGGCACCAGGACTTGACAAAGTGTTGTACGAATTCACCCGCAATATTGCCTTGTGAGATATTTAAACATCACAATCATTATAATCTTTTGTCTTGTGGTGCGATATTGGCTGAGATGACTCTTCCGAAAGGTCCAGTAATAGACTTTATGATTAGGTGTGGCTTCTTTCGAATCTAAAAAGAAAAGGAAGGTTTTGTCAGAACAATCCGACACAAAGCCACACCAATCTATAAGTAAATGTCCTATTTCCCAACGGACGTTTGGTCGCTACTTATATTCTGAAAGGTCAGTCTGTATTTACGACATTTTTGTCCTGCTGATAGGCCAGCGATGGGACAGAGAAGCCTGCCAGTCTAGACTGCCCGATCAAGGCGGGATAGTTGGCGGATTATCGTGTCCGAAAAGATGAGTGCTTTATGAAAGCTCTGATATACTGAGACAATCTGTGTCATCGACAGGAAGGAACACTGACATGAGAAGAGAAAGATCATAGCTGATGAAAAATTAATGTTGCACGTTTGAAAGGTGTCACAGAGATAAAGATAATATCACCAACATGAAAACACGATTTGTGGAGAACACAGAATCCACTTCTTTGTGGCACGGAGGACATCTAGTTAACCGCGACGATATAAACCTTCATACGATTATATCAGTTTTCAACGGTGTATCACAGGATCCTGTCTATAATTATTACAATTATTATTATAATTAATAAGAACAAAATTAGGGTTCTTCAGCTGCAGTAGCTTTCTAGCTCTTGAACATTATAGCAGGAATAAACGGTGATGTCATTCGAAATATCTGCCAGGCTAGACGCAGGCAAAGATATAGATATAGAGAGAAGAGAAGAAAAACAAAAGTGGGCACAAGCAAACCAAGAAGAGATTTAAAGGAGAATAGTATGACTATCCAGCCAATACTTTACTTCAAATTATTTTCAAATTCTTTCCTTACCAGTCCTACGATTCACACTGATTCATTGTCCTCCTCCCCTAGTACTTATATGATTGTTTACTTTGCTATTCTCTTCGAAGATTGAAGAATAATATACTTTGGACATGATAAACGTCGCTTGATAGTCAGATGACACCTACGCTTACGCGTGGAAACATCGCCGCGCCATATAAAGCGAAGAGAGGTATGGAAATACTTTAGATAGATACCATCAATTTCCCGCTGATGACAGTCAAATAGCGATCAAATTCATTCACTCAACTAACTGATATGACAAATCCTTTTCATTTTGCTCCCCCTGCTTCGCCAAGATTTAGAAGATCAAAGGAATTATGATCCTTTCTTTTGACGCTTTCCTCTCGAATCTCGTGCTTATCTCTCTTTATTTATCCAGTCTGGTCGCCTCTGTCTCAGCTCATCCGTTGCCACCTCTCCCCCCCCCCCCCCGTCCCTTTCGGTTCTCAAACCCACAGACACAAGAGATCCGTCTATTCGATAGCTATAAAACTGTCTCCTGAGCCTGCCAATTTCTTTACCTGTTTCTTTTACATTACCATCTTCCCTCTCATCTCTCCTCCCAACTACTCCACAATAACAGAGCTCTAAATGCCCAAATTCGTCGCCATTTCGCCTCTTCATTTCCCTCTATGCTCGTGTCGGCCCGTCCATTGTACATGAAGATCTATTAGTGGAATTTAGGTAGGCATAAATCACACGGTTTATCTTTAATATCGCGTGGCTATGGAGACTCGAAGGCGAAGGAGGTTTTGTATATCCCTGTGTCACAGTGGTACCCGACCTCACGTCTCCCCGCGCCATCATTTTGTCATATATTTTAAAAATATTTGAACACCGACTTCCTCCCTTTTGTACCAGCTAAGCCACGTACATACATCTCTCCCCATGTAATGAGATGTTTCCTGCATGCTAGGGCATCGTTGAATCTGAATATTTATAGTCTTCATGTTTTGATCTCGACATCAGTGCATTTATGTTTAATATTATCGTTCTATAACTAAATCCTGACCATATCATGTGTTTAAAACCTATCCAACACATTATTTCCGTATGTAATATAACATAGCCTACTAACTTTTTTTAAAGACAGGGTACTTATTCATTCAGAAGCATGTAAGACGACATACGATGATTGTCATCTTTTGCGATTGCAAATGCCCATAAGCTGTTGACGAATGGCTTACGTCATGACACGACCCTCGCCAGCATGTTATTAACATGGACAACGTTTCGTAGACTAAGCGTTTTAATTCCTCAATAATGTCTTTTAGATTTCGGCGACTTTCAGTAATAAAAACCCAATGTTGTGAGCAGTTCACTATCGAAATAAATGGAAAAAAATCAACGATAAGACGTCAGATTTTTCAGTAACATTTTTCTTTTTTTTCTGCTTATCAGATCTTCGTTGCGATTAGAAAGTAATTGCCACCACGGAATTTCTCAAAGAGCAAAAACTCGGATCAGCTACATTTCCACTAAAAACATGTATTGCACAAAATTCTCTGTTCCAAAGGGATTAGGCTGTGGATTAAACGTTTCGCTAACTATCCAGTGAAAATTTGATTCCACTTCATGGACATGCTTATTTCCTAGATTTCCGAAACTAATGGTGAAAGTCGATAGGTTTCCTAAAATAACCAGTGTTAAATGTTAACGGGCCCAGATCAATAGATCTATAGTTTTACATTAGTATAACAAATAAGTCAAAGCCTGGAAATAGCTATCTCATATTATGTTCTGCATGGAGGAAATAGAGAAATTCTTGAGCATACGCACACCTGTCCTGTCAATTTGAGCTCTTTGTGTGTTCTTTCGAAATCCACTTCGGAGACTAAATCTCACATCAAATGAGCCCTTCACAATGCCCTTTAGTATTATTAAACGACAAAAGGAGAGAGAGAGAAGAAAAAAGAACGAGAGAAAGAAAAAGGGAAGAAAAGAACGCGAGAAGATAAGAAAGAAAGAAAAATGAGAGAAAGAAAGAAAGAAAGGCACAAGAAAGAAAGATGAGCAGCAAAAAAAAAAAAAAAAAGAATAGAGGGACAAAAAGAATGGAAGGGTAACAAAAAGGAAGACATAAAAAAATTCGTATCTCCCTAGATACCACTGAATTTCCATATTTCCATATCATGATTTGTTAAGCATTTTGTCCTTTTTCTCGCTGAGCCTGCTAGCCGTGAGTACCAACAAGCCCTTCTCTTGCTCATGAGTGGGCTGAATTATGATCTAAAGGATCCCAACGGTATTGGTAAATTCCTGGGCAGCACTGATAACCCTGAGATTCAGAAAATTGTGAGTTTTTCTTCCTTTTTTTTCCTCCTTTTCCCCCCCACTCTCATCATGTAGAAGCAGCGCATTACTTTGTGATGAGCAGAACTACCCGTAGCTATTATCTCTTGTCTATAAAGGCTGCCTCTTTGCCTCGACTCGGGGATCCGCCTGACAGAAATACGCCTTGCTTGGCCCATTTTCTACGGTGACTATTTTTAACCCGGCGCCAAGGTTAAAGGTCAAGCCACGGCGCTATCATCTTGTCCTCTCTCAAGATGAGAATCGAGCCAGACTTGTAATTACATTTGACTCCAAGAGGTTAATGAACCTCAGAGAAAAGAATACGAAGAATATGCAGGTATGTTTGTTGTAGAAATTTTGAGCATCTCGCACAGCATTCCACACATAGTGGAAATGAATAATAATATTCGAGTCATTGGTTTACTGTAAAAAAAAAAAAAAAAGCTAACGTTTTTAAGGTAAGACAAAAGAATTTAGAGATTTTCCGATCTTTTAAATGAAGTCGGTTTTGTATGACATCGTTGATGCTATAGAATATGTCATCACGATGTTGTGCATTTCAGTATAAGCTGGCCATTTTGGTTTTCAACCCACCTTCTTCCACTTGCTGATGTTATCAGTTATGCTACATTGTCAGCCCTCAGTGATGCAGCGAGAGGTTTGCATCGTGGGGAAGGATAAGGAAATGAGAAGATTGTCTATCAGATTATAGATCTAAAGCCTTTATTATATTCAAAGTACTTTTTGGCTTACACCTCTCCTCCTATCCTCTTCTCTTCCTATCGGCCTCAAGTTCCACCCAACCATTAAGTTAGGTGAATTTTGCCACAAAGGTATCGAGATTTGTACAAGAGACTACATCAGTCTCTCAACTGTTCAGCAGAACTTTTACGAAAATTAAATTCTGTTGAATGTTAAATCTCCATATTTAAGTAGGATTTAATTCACCATTTTTTTTTTCAGCACATTGATTACAGGAACTATTAAAATTGTCCTGAATTTTCAGGTAAATTTAGCAGATATTTGAAGAAGGACTACTATGTACGATGTCTCGTCGACAGTTTACCAGTCCAAAGAACTGGTGCGTATTAAGTGGAATTGCCCAAGGTTGATTATTACTTCATAATTATACTTCTACCGATAATGTTAATATAAGTAGTAGCTATTAATAAATAAGCGTCTTCTACGACCAGCAGTTGCAATCATGCCACCACTTTAAGAGCGTTGCTTTGAAATTTGTTTGACGGTCTAGCCAGTAACATGGTGTCAGAAAGTGGAGATTTCTTATTCTGAACTTGTGTGTTGAGTGGGAGGGAAGCATAGGCGGCGCGGCTACATCTGGAGGACATCCACGTCACAGGACGAGCGACCACCGGGGCTGCCAGAGTCGGCAAGGGAGGTAATGCTACCCAGCTGTCACAGGAAGTAGACAACGATCCATGGAGTTTTCGGCGGCCAAAGCGAAATGTAGTATCTAGATTTTGTCTTCTTTTGGTTGTTTTTGTTTTTGTTGCGTCTGATTTCGTTTGTTTGTTTGATCACTAATTTATTCCATCAGGGTTGTACACCTGTGTAGGCCCTTTAGATTTTTTTGTTAACTATAGTAACTCGCCTATCACATTTGCGCAAGTTATTTCTGCAGCTTAAATTAACTAGTCACAGGCATGTCAGATTTGCTACAAGATGTTCTATAAGTCTGACCTAATTCGAGTTACTTCAGCATTATGGGAAGCCGTCGGTTTGGTACGAGGGCGCGCGAAGTGGCAACTCCCGGCTCGGTAAAGAAATGGCACATAGCGTAAAGGATAAGGTGAGCTTTGAAGTCGGGTTGCTGATAAGTAAGTAAGTTAGGGACTCTGGTAACGGAACATGAGAATATGATTGCCTTAATTTATTACACATTATGTTTTGGAGTGGGAGATGTGTTATGGTGGTAATAGGAAAGGTTACGTTTGCATGAAATTACCTTTACAGAAATGCGCTGAAGAGGCCACAGGCCGAAATTAATTTCTCACTCATGCCATGTCTGAATAAACCAGTTCAATACCTACATTGTCTTATGACAATAGGCGTTTATCGATAAAAAGGCTGGTCCTGTTCTTGTTCATAAAGTGCCATGGTTTATTTTGAATAAAACAAAGAGAAAATCGGTCGTGTTAGTAACAATGATATTACGGTCTTTTAGTAAAAATGATTTTGAAATAACAAACTTACATCCTAAACGTTCTTCCTGCAACTAACTGTTAGTCAGAACAAAAGGCCGTGGGGGGGGGGGCAGCATCGCTAGATGACGTCAGTTGTCTAGATATTTGAACATGACAGATATTGTTAATATCATTGCCAAAAAAAAAAAAAGAACTTGGGTTTTTATCGTGTAGTAAAATTGACGTATTTTTGCACTCAAAATGAACTGGTAAAATTGTTACTAGATGAATAACACTATGCAGGACTGCTGTGTTGAAAAAAAGATATAATCCTTTCTTGTCATACTGGGGATATAGCCAAAACGCCCAACAACTTGGTGGCATGTGACAATGAAGAAAAAAAAGGCGAAATTCATCACACATCACTTTGCCGCAATATAAGCTCAGGAATATATAATTATAATTTTATTTCCTCGCGAAAAAAAAAAAATGATATACTTTTCATCTGACGTCAGGGACATGAGGGATTAAAACCACCCCGTCAAATTCTGGCACTCCAGGTAGCCTTGGTTATGAGATTACTGTGCAAATGAAGTGGGGAGTCCTGCCTTTGAAGCTCACCGCTTGTCACTGTGAACTCCTGGTTTTACGATGTGGAGAGCCTGGTGACTGAGACAGAGAAAGTTCAGATTTGTATGGGGCATCGTAACCAGTGGTTTTAACTCTGTCAGAGCTGGTGCGGCAGATGCTTCACGATTGTGTCTCATTTTCTTCAAACCTTAGATTTTATTTCAGCAGCTTTTGTCCTTTGAAATCATTAGAGGAAAGAGAAAGGGCAAGAAAACGTGGGGAGGGGGAGGGAGGGTGGAATAAGAAGACCGTGAAGGAGAAGAAGTAGTAGTAATAGTAGCAATGACAATGGTTGTGGTTCAGTAATAATAATAATAGTAGTAGTTTGGGAGGTAGTAGTAGTATTAGTAGCAGTAACAGCAGTAGAAGAAGGAGTAGTGATACTTCACTGATAGTAGTGTGGCTGTAGTAGTAATGTGGTGGTAGTAGTAGTAGTAGTTGTAGAAGTAGCAGTGCCAGTAGCGGTAGATTCAGCAACAGTAAGATAGGAAGAAAGAAAAAAAAAGGAGAAAAAGAAGAAAAATAGAACAAAAATAAAAAAGAGGAGATTAAGAATACCGAGAATTACGAGAAGATGCATCAAAAAAAAAAAAAAAGGAAGGAAGGAAGAAGAAGAAGAAGAAGACGAAGAGAAGATCGTGAGAAAGATGACAATGTTGATGACCTTGTTTGGTTTATACTGCAGAAGATCTGGATCATTATTGACTGCATATAAATGGGCTTATCCCCACATCTTTGACCTTAGTGTAAAACACATCGATGCATAATTTATGCGCAATAGTAATTTGGATGAAACGGATACAAGACTATTTGGGAAACACCACAAGATTAGTTAACTATGACTGCTGCTAAATCACCTGTCAGCCTCATGATGTAAAGTCCCTGGGAAAGTTCCTTTTGCACACATCATTCAGATTTGCCAGATTCACGATAAAAGACCGCCTTTTTATCGGGGCTTAGTGACGGATATGGTGAAGAAATTGAGCGGCCCATAACTTATGCATGGCTTTCATCTTTCACTCTGTTTCCTGTCTTAATCCTATCTCTGTCATTTTTGTTCCCTCTCCCCCGCCCCCCCCCCCCTCCATCCCCCTTCACCTCCCTTTTTTTTTTTTTTTCTCAATTGTAAAGGAGGCGGTTTTCATATTGCCTTTACTGCCAGAACATTTGAGATGTATTTACTGGTGTAAATGTTACGCGAGAATGGGCTCTTAAAACGACGTTTGCCATCTTATCGGTAAGCCTGAGGGATGAGGTGACATTTCAGTAAATTTTTGAAAGATAACAATCTGATTCTGATTGTCATGAGATTTTTTTTTTTTTTTTGTTACAAGGCGTTTCCCAGACTGTTGTGGATTCATTCTCATGTTGCATTTGTGGGCTCATTTGTTTGTCTGTATGCCTTTTGTCTGTATGTCTATTTGTCTGTCTGTCCGTCTGTCTGTCTGTCCGTTTGTCTGTATGTATGTATGTTCGTATGTATGTATGTATGTATGTATGTATGTATGTATGTATGTATGTATGTATGTATGTATGTATGTAT
>JBCAUA010066345.1:0-10000 GCA_038406235.1 Peronia verruculata
TATCTATCTATCTATCTATCTATCTATCTATCTATCTATCTATCTATCTATCTGTCTGTCTGTCTGTCTATCTGTCTATCTGTCTATCTATCTATCTATCTATCTATCTATCTATCTATCTATCTATTGTTTGTATCATTCTGTCTTGATAATGTCAACAATTTGACTGCGTTGGTTATAATGTGTTGATTTTGAACCATTATTCCGGGACTTTTAAATCTGATCCGATCTGTTTACGAATCAATCTGCCTGCCATACCTTTATCTATCTGTTTATTTATCTATCCGTCCATCCGTCCGTCTATCCGTCCGTACGCTTGTCAGTTTGTCAGTCAATCTGTCTGCCAGCTTGTTGTCGTGAGGTCAGGTCTCGGTTGCCCGATCTCCATTTTTCACATTTTGAGAAAACTGATGAGTTTGTGTTTACCAACTGTCTTTCAAAATATACCTGTTTGGCCAAGTGATCGGTGAAATATGGTCGATTTACTATCCCTTTTTCACATGACATTTATATCTTAAAATCGCCCAAAATGGAGAAAGGACAACAAAGAACTGAACTTGCGTTGTTTGTTCCCGTTAGTCTGTCTGTCTGTGTGTCTGTCTATACATATTATTATCTAGCTCTCTATAACTGACAGATATCAAGATTGCAACTCAGAAAGATTGCAAAGTAAAAAATTATGTGATGCGATTGGCGCAGGTGGGTGAAGTTTTAAAAATGATGCAAAACGCAAATAGCAGATCAATGCAATTGTTCCAAATTCGGGAGCTATAATAAAAAATAAGATTAGCAAGCGTTTTTTGTATAATTTACGTCTTAAAATGGCACTCGTTTGATGCACAAAGCCTCTAAATCGGAAACTGCTCACCGGGGGGACTAATTCCTTCAAGACTACATACTGTCTTATAATATGGAGGAATAGGACGTAAAGGATAAGCTAAGATTATTATTTTCTGAGGTTATTCTCTTCCGGAATTCTTCTTCTTGTTATCGCTGTTGTTGTTGTTGTTGTTGTTGCGGTTGCTGTCTTTTTTTTTAATGCTGTATCACCACAGTTTGCTTTGCCTTTTTAATGAAAATCAATCAGTACTCGAAACTGCTTTTGGTTTCCATGGAATTTCGTTTTTTTTTTTTTCTTTTTTTTTTTTTTCTTTCTTTCAAATAGTAATTTTTCTTTTCTTTTTTTTTTTTGTGTTTGTTTTCTTTTTGTTTGTTTTTGTTTGTTTGTTTTTGTTTTTTTGTGTGCATTTTTCATATTCTTTCCCAGAGAGGCAGTAAAGTTGTCAGAAGATTAACACTTAGGGTAAAGCAACATTTGTCTTCACAAATAGAACATTTATTTGTTAAAAGATTTTGGCTGTTGGAACTACTTCTGGAGAAAATCCAGACTAATTTCTAAAATCAAAGCAGACATCTCCTCGATTTAGTACGAGAAGTAACGACAAAACAACGCCTGAAAAAAGAAAAAGCATCAGCTGCAATATCAAAATAACAAAAGACCACCACTACCACCACCACCACCACCACCACAACAACAACAACAACAACAACAACAATAACAACAACAACAGAAACAGCAATAGGAAGATTTAAAATTTAAAATAAAAGACAAAGAGCTCGAAGCAGAGGAGATACAATTTTCGACCACCTGAGGATTGGTTGGCAAAGGATTATGCTGTAGTACATACTCTGACAAAACGCATTATTTATCACAGATTCATAATTTCCGCGCTTGTCAAATATAATTTACACACGCTATTTGAGACGCGAAACGATGAAAAAGGCACTAGTTACTTTTTTCAGCATAAAGAGTTCTCGATATCACTGCAAAAGACCCTTTCTATTGGTGAAATCGAGAGATAGGTAGTAAAAGATGATAGATCGACAGCCACAACCTGCTGCTGCAGCCCAACTTGGTCAGAAAATTCATTGCTGATGCTTTGTTTAATCATTCTTAATCTGCTTTTAAATCATGTCACTGAATAATCACATTAATTTGGAGCTTTACGCAAAATACTGCAGCAAATTTAACTTTGAAATGTTTTGTAATCGACTGAATAGGGTTCTGTATGTTCAAAAAAAGCATAAAAAGTTCACTCCCTGTTGAAAAAAAAAAAAAGTCATGATTTATTCAGTTTGACAGACGCCCGATTTTATCGTGTCGGGTCCCATTTTTGTTAACCATAAAAATGTTGAGCATGTAATGTGTCTAAAGAGCCACATAAAATTCTTTGCTTATTTACGATGTGATTAAGATAAGATAGGGTAAAATAAAATAGAATAAGAATCGATGAACTTCACTTGTCTTGAAATGGAAATTAAACTCACAGTTGATGAGACAGTATATAATATGAGACGCTACACAATGAAATCAGATGCTCGTCAAACTGAGCCGACTGGAGAGATCACAACGGTGAATGAATTTTAACGCATTTTTTTTCTTCACAGAACCCTTATCTATATCAATGTAAAAATGTATTTCAGAGTTAAATGTGTTCAAACAAATTGAATAGAAGCCCAATAATTAGAATTTAGTGGCATGGGCTATAAAGGGTTAAGAAGAATTAACAAAGCTGATCCCCATTTTTTACTGAATTCAGCTGCAGCAACAGGTCACCCCATTGTCTTTAATTTTCAATACTTCGACTTCAACGTAATGTAGAACAAATTTTTTTTTCACATACAGAAATTGAAATGAAGAATCTTCACAGTGATACCAATAACCCGCTAAGCTCACAATTTGATGAGAGAGCAATTTCGTCATACTAATATATAAAATACATCCATACCTATATACAGACAAGAATATCATCACTCACAGCATTACAACACGACAGAGGCAAGTACCATTCTCTCAGATTAAACGGCGTACTGCTGACGGCAGAAATCAGTTTCTATAACTCTTACTCAAGATTTGTTCTTACATGCAAGAAGCTCCCCCTGTATTTCAAAACAGTTCAGTTGTGCTGATCATAAAATGAATTAGTTCCAGAACAAGATGAGATAATATAGTCATGCTCATACTGCTTTATAGTGATAAACACGTAGCTAAACTGTCATGTTTTCTTTGAAGTGGATAAAGATAATTTATGAAACAGTCGCACTGTGGCAGTTTCCTCTGATTTCTTTTCTTTTTTTAAAATCAAAAAGACAACTACTGCACAGCTCCAAAGTCTGGGAACTTCCTTTATTTTGCCCAAGGGAAGCCAGAGTTCAAAAGGCCACCGCGTTTTACATTCATTCCTCTTCTTCCTAAAACAGCGTTTTCTGGCATTTTCTTTCTTGAAGTAGCATTTTCTGAGAACAATGTTTTCGAAACGTGTTTTCTGAGAAATTTTTGATATCGAAACAATGTCACATGATAATTTGTTTTCCTCTCAGAACAGCGTTATTATTATTATTATTATTATTCTTGTTTTGAATTTTATTTTAATAGAGATAGCTATCAGGAAAATTGTTCTGGTAACAGCGTGTTCAAGGATTTTTTTATGTCGAAACATCGTTGCGGGTGATTTTATTTTTTCTTCTGAAAATTTCTTTAGGGAAAATGGCTTTTGTCAGAGTACATTGGAATGGATATTTCTTTCCCCCCGCGCCTCTAAAGGACTTAACAAAACACAAAAACAACTTCCATTTGGACAAAGAAGCTTTAACAGTGTCCTGAAAGACCCAGAGAGCAACTGAACTAATACTCTTGGCGTCTTCGGGGAGCCGTTGGCCAAATCTATTTCCAACTACCCGATCTGTTCGGGAAGATAAGTCCGCTGTTTCTCGCGCGTAATTTTCATCTCCTCTGCCCTTCTAGTTTTTTCTCCATCCTCCACAATCTCTTTAAGGAAAGTGAGGTAATTAAATCAGGATTTCACAAGAAAAGAATAGTGGATGTTTTCATGTTTTTCAAATTATTCCTTAAATATTTTTACTTCAATACTTTGTTTGTTTGTTTGTTTGTGTTGGGGTTTAACGATAAGTCAGCACGATCACGGCTATATTGTGTTAAACATGGTAAGATCTGTTTACACGTCAAGAAGAGGAGAGGAAAGAAAGCGGGACAGAAGTTAGGAGAGAGAGAGAGAAAGAGAGAGAGAAGGAAAGAGAGAGAAGAGATGTTACTCCTTGAACGTCGAGGATGGCATTCCATGGAAGACATTCGGCGGGTTTCACTGCCTGCAGGTGGGAGCAGAGAGCCCACCCTGGGCCCCCGTGGAGGTTTTTTCTACTTAGACCACATACATGAAACTGGAAGTCAGAATTACGTAGCTAACCCCCCCCCCCCTTTTTTTGTAATTATAAGATTTAACCCTTTGCGCTCCTCTTCCTTTCCATCTTCTCCTTTTTTTTTTCTTCTCCTTCCTGTTTCTTTTCATGTCAATGGTTTAAATTATGTTGAGGCAGAGGGTTATTTCGTGTCAGAAATACTGATTAATAATGCATGCTGTTTGAAAGTAAATGTCGTCGTCCTTGGCACACTTTAGTTTGACAGTAATGGCAGACCACAGACTAAGTGGAAACTTAACCAAAGAAATGTCAACAGCCTGATCAGCTGGTTCAGTGACACGCTAAGTGAGTGAGTGAGTGAGTAAGTGAGTGAGTGAGTGAATGAGTGAGTGAATGAGTAAGCGAGTGAGTGGGTAAATGAGTGAGTGAGTGAATGAGTGAGTAAGTGAGTGACTGAGTGAATGGTTGATTGAGTGAGTGAGAGAATAAACGAATGAGTGAATGAATGAGTGAGTGAATGAATGAGTGAGTGAGTGGATAAATGAGTGGGCGAGTGAGTAAGCGAGTGAGTGAATACTTGAGCGAATGAGTGAATTAGTGAGTGAATGTATGAGTACGTCCGTGAAGGAGAATCGCTGAGTGAGTCAAAGAGGGAGAGAAGGAAAAAAAAGTCAGTAGGTCAGGGGGTGAATAAGAAAGCCACTGACAGACTGACCAACTGACCAGCGGTCATTAATCGATAGATACATGACTGACTTATGTATTATCTGACTGATGTACTGACTGATTATTACATCAGCCTTAACCATCAAATCCTACACTGTCCTATATAAATTGCTTTCCCAAGTTGGACCCAAGATAGGCCTACTATCAAAATATCTTTTGGCTCCGTTCCAGATTACTTTTCCCTGTAACTCATGAACTTTGATCTTGGGTTATTAGGGTTGCCATCGGAGTTCCCTGGACATGATTACCAGCACTCGTGCAAACAAGTCTTGTAACGAAGATAGCCCTCCCAGATTAGCGTAATGCCTTGTGTACATGTTTACCTGTGTGTGTGTATGGATGTATGTTTGTATTCTAGGTACGCACGAATGTAATATGTATGATTCATGTGTGTATGTGTGTCCAAATGTGTGTGTATGTATGTTTGTATGCTTGTCTATGTTTGTATGTGTGTGTTACATATGTATACTTATGATGGTGAATTTATAAGTTTATATATGATTCTGTCCGTAAATCTGTCTCTGTACTTATTTACATAAAAATGTATTTCTATTTTACTTGAATATAATTATTACTCCTGAACTGAAAAAAACAAAAAACAACATAGATCGAGACCTATATGACACACGACACGATGAATATGAAATCAGGCTTTCGCCACTTTTGAGCATATGGAGTTATTGGTATCACTGTGAAGATTATTTATTTCCCTCCTTGTGTGTCTCAAATAGACGTCGAGATATTGTCAATGTTTTTGTGTGTGTGTGTGGGGGGGGGGAGGGGAAAGACTGTTGCTGCAGCTGAATTTAGTGAAGAAAACGACCGATCACTTTTGTAAATTGTTAATCATTATTAGACCAAGGCACAAAATTACAATGTATGGCTTTTACTTAATGTATCTCGGCAAATTTGACTGTGAAATGCAAATTTAGATTGATATAGAAGGGTTATGGGAAGAAAACAAAACTGAATTAAAAAGGCATTCAGTGTAGAAATACACATGATTTCTCCGGTCACCTCAGTTGACGAGCGCCTGATTTCATTGTATCGCGTCTCATATGTGTAAGTAATGGAGTTATTGTATTGTATAATTGTCAAGTGAGTGAGACTTGTATTGTATATTCTAATATTGTATTGTATAATAGATTGTAAAGCGCTTAGAGCCTGTAATTACAGGGATACGCGCTATATAAATACTCTCTATTATTATTATTATTATAAGTGCATATTACACGATTAAAAAGTTGATTTATCACGACCACTTGATGACAAGCAGATGCTTAGCGATGCTAACTCCAAACGCCTCTCTAACACCATATACGACAGGTTATAGCTAACACATGCAACACCCTGCGTCTTCTGTTCTAAACACATGGCGTTGTGTTCCTTTCAAGTGACTTTCAGCTTCTTTGTTGTGACGCTCACTTTGATTGGATTACTGTGTGATTCATCACCGTAGTTCCTAGTACAAAGGCTCCCCTAATAAGTGCGATTTTGTGATAGATCATATTTTTATGAGAAATAGTGCAGCAATTTCGTAATTCATTAACTTTTTTTTTTCTCGCAGTCAGTAGCCTGAATAAATGTGTAAAACTACAAAGGCATTTTTTTTTTCCTTAGTGCTGGATTCGTCATATTGCTACAACTCCTGGATGCATATAATTTAACTCTTAACGGATGGATTTCTTCCCAGTTTTTTCTAAACCCAGGGCCGGTTTTAACCCTATTTGACCAATTTCATCACAGTGGACCCGGCACGTACATAATAAAAAAATTAAACTTTTACGTTGCTTTCTAGCTTTTATTTAGTATATCAAACAATTACCGCTTTTTGGCTCGGACTGACATACTAAACGAAATACAAAAGATCAATCGTCGACTTTTTGCATCTAGTTGGGGCCCCATGATCCCCATCATCAATCTTCAATTTTCTGATTGGGCCCGGCAATTTCTAGCACCAGCCCGGTGTAAAGCGTATTTCCTGACTTGTTTTTTTTTCTCGGTTACTTTGTTAGTACATTTAACCTTCTCTTTCCGTCACTAAGTTATATGAAAATTGATATGTTTGCGATTTTCCGAATTGTTTCTCTTGTGAAATTTCAGTAACTCCGCAACGTTCGGATTATACAGCAGCAGCAGCAGCAGCAGCAGCAGCAACAACAACAAAAAACACCACCACCACCACCACCACCACCAACAACAACAACAACATTGCAATAGTGAATTCAAAATGATCAAATTTCATGTTCCATGATACAGATTTGCTATCGCTGTTTCCTTTTTTACGCTTGGCAATAAGTGGTACGATTACCCCACCTCGGTCTCGGAGGATGATGCACTTTTGAAGTGATGGATTGTAATTTCATCAACATTTTCTTTTATTCGAAAACGATATGGGAACACGTTTAGTATTTCACGGGAATAAGTACTTTTGAAAACGGACACAAAAAGGGTAATATTTCTGACGTGATTCATTCGGATCTATGGCGTAAGTTGGGAGAACCAATCGTATATTTTGCAACTGTTCTACATTTTCTGAACCTTTTTAATTGATCGTAGTGGTCTGATCCTTGTTGAGAGCTTGCTTTCATCTGGGTATTTGACTGAATGTACTTAAAAAAAAAAAAAAGACGCCTCGGCTTTCGCAAGAGATTTGGTATTCCAGCCTTTAGTCATTATGCATTTTTTGTTTTCGAACACTGTTTACTGCCTGTTGCAGATATTCTGCAAGAAAGCCAGAAACCTGGGCAGGGGACATAATTATTGAACTGGCATGCCTTGATCCACAAATCTTTCATCTCCCTTGGGGAAAACCAGCGAGGAAAATGTCCAGTGCCAGGGAGAGAAGAAAGGCCTCTGTCCAATGCCCACATTGTCCCAGAGTGTGCACCCCCAGGATTGGACTGGTCAGCCACTCCCAAACCCACACACGGAGACTGCACAACTAACAGTGATAGCGGACTCTTTGTTTTTCTTAAGCCTTTCAATCCTCAGAAAACAGGATTATCTCGGCTTTTAGAAGTTGCCATTTTTTGCTGAGAAATTGTGTTGGTAGAAATCTGGAATTTATAAGTGCCCGCACAGCAACACTCAGCCAACTCTTCTATCGATTTTGAACTGCCAGGGATTCCTAAACGTGCATAACGCACACAAGGGACCTACGAAATATATTCGCCCTAACCAAGAAGGCTAGATATCGGGCTTCCCTACCCATAGAAAGCCAGGGGATCGTTGAGTCACTGACAAAAAGCAGGTTTTCGATCTTCGTGTCCTGTCATCCCCCGCGAAGAACCCGCGAGTCGATACCAGCCTGTTGCTCCGTGAACAGATGCCATGCCCATTGAGCCACTGCGTCCTCATGTGACACCGGATCCCGATGGTGTACCAATACATACTGCCTCTTGCACTGTTAAAAAAAGTGCACATACACTGTGGTAAGGTGGGGGGGGGGGGGTAATGGTGCCAACACCCCTTCCCACCCGCGGCATGCGTCACAACATGGCGAGCCATTTGGTGGCCTAATTGTTACAGCCTGTTAGGTCACATGACCCTCCTCTCCCGCCGAGTCTGCAACCCCCCCCCCAAATTATGTTCTGTGTTTTTTTGTGCAGTATGTGCACTGGAGGTGCACATTCGGCGGCAATGTGAGCATTGGAATGTCGCATTTTACTGGAGGAAAGCAGAGGTCTTTCTTCTCTCCCTAGCGCTGGAGATTTTCCTCGCCGGTTTTCCTCACAGGAGATGAATGCTTTGTAAGTCTAGGCACACTCGTTCATGTATCGTTTTGTATCGTGTATTTTCTCCGAATGTGACGTTATAGTCACATTCAACTTACACGCATTATTTTCTTACCTCCACTCTGCTTCTAGCCCTGATGTAGGCTAGTTCTAAATCTAGATTACACACGCTCGTTCCATTGCATCCACGTATAGTCTTTTTTTTTTAAATCAACGTCGCCACTCTTGCCACAATGACTCACTTAAAGTTTTAAAGCAACCAAAATGCATAGCAGAAAATTATCTCTTTCTTTTGTCCCCCCCCCTCTCTCTCTCTCTCTCCCTCTCTCTTTCTCGCCCATTTGCCTACATTGAGTTCTGCCCCGACTTCATGACGGCGCCAATAGGTCAAGACAATGCTTTCTTTTGAACTTCAAAATCTCGTTTACAGAACCTTTAAAACCAAGACCGTTATTAATTTAAGTACTAATCTAACAACACATCATGACAACAACACAAAAAGATTCCAGCCTTGTAGAATTTTAAGATTTTTGTTGGAATCGGGGAGTTCCTGCCAATCACACAATTTCACAATTTTTACCGCATTGCGCTATCCTGAAATCCACAACTCCTGGCGCGTTGGCTCACCAAGCGTGCTGCCTGACCCAATGTGCTTTGGTCGAGGGAAAGTGTGTGTTCTATTATTGGTCAGCAACATTTGCTGCGGATTGGGTTTAGCACCAGATTGTACGATTTTACGCTTAAAAATGCGTAATCAATTTACTCCCCATACACTAAGGAGTTAGACAAAAGGATAACTTGGCCAAGTTCACCGAGCTCATGAATCATTTGTAAGATCTAAATAGATCCATTAAGGGTGCTTGTTTACTTCCTTGTCCGCCATGTTGAGTGGGGCATTGCTATAACAACAATGGCTGAAGAGGAATACTGTATTACCTAAATCCAACTTCCAAGGCCAGATAATAATGCAGCAAAAGGTAATATTTGCGATCCTTTACAACATCCGTGTATCGCTGAAGAGTGATAATAGGGAGATATTTCTTCCTATTTTGTTCGCTGATATTGTACCAAATTTTAGTTACGGGAGACCAGCTTCTAGATCGAAGTCTAGACAACACAGCAATTCGACTTCATGGTAACTCGGTTAAAAACTGACTACAGGAGATGAAATCCTCTTGGGGATTCGTGACGTCACACGCAGAAAATATATCACTTTTACGTGAAGCATCTCAGAATTCTGTTGATGAGTCCATTTAACAGGGAGAAAAAAAGAAAAGAACAACAACAAGAGGAAAAACACACACACACACATACATTTA
>JBCAUA010066366.1:0-11149 GCA_038406235.1 Peronia verruculata
GAGGTCAAAGAATAAAAATATTGCTAGAACGCAAAATCGACAATTTTGACCCACAACATCGATTTTCACTGCCGACCTTGACCTTAAAGAGAAGCAAATACATGTATCCCAGATGGTGGTGTCAACTGTGGCAGCCCTTAAAAAAAGTGAATTTTTTGTACAATGTTTTCCTTTAATTTGTATTTGTTTAATTCAAAATTTGATATGAAAGTTTAAAAGAGTCTATTTGTAAGGTTAACACCCCCCCCCCTTTTTTTTTTTTAGTTTCTTGACTAACCCACGCTCCAAGGTCTGATTATAACACAAAGTATGATGACCATTCTCATTATCTTAATCTGAAAAAGTTAAAAATCTATTTACAGAGACTAACGCAGGATTTCAACTGAAATGGAAGAGATGACAGTGTTGAGCACGTCAAAACCTATTAATACATATACCTCGATGTGAACTTTGATAAACATCAAACCAGCATGAAGACATGCTCTTCATCAAATCCAAAGTAAATAACTACAGTGACTTTATCATTCATTTAAATTAAAATGAAATATGATCTAGAATAACATTTTGTAAAAGAATCAGCATACAGAATGTCATATCATCTATGCTACAATTTGGATTGAAATACATATGCTGGAGAATGAAACATATAACTTGAAAGGAAAGGCAGAAAAGAGTGCTATTTAAAAAAAACAAGATTATACTGACATTCTATAATACTGATCAAAAGCTCTTTGAATGACAGGAAGCATAATGACAAATTATGATATAATTACTTTGCTGAAATGCAAAGTCTACTTACGCCCCTCCACTCAGTTTTGGAGCCAGGTGTCTGTAACGAATTTTTGACAGTGGGTAGACAGCAGAGTCAGAAATGTAAGCCAATGAAAGCTGCTCTTGCATATCTTTGTCAACAGCTGCTTCTTCTGTCATCACAGGGATGTAAACCTTCAAAATAGAGAGAACTTGAGATGAAATATGTTAAAAAATTAAATATCTCATTATAATCCAATTATTCCATGATTACATGGTCAAGAAATCAGCATTCTGTCACAATCATAAAGCAAATTATCATAGCTATTCTGTGTGGTGTTGAGGAAACTGAACAACATCATTTTGTCTGAGTTAGTAATGTGAATGAGAAGAAAGTGAAATAAATGAAAAAAAAAAAAAAACATTTTGCCCACTTTCTTTAGAAGATTGACTTTACAATTTTTTTTTAATCAACAATACAAATGTGTGGTCCAAAATATTCCTATGACTAAAAATTATTTATTACAGATTTCTATATAAGTTGGAGGGTAGTCAAAATAACATTCAGCAAAATTCCCTAACAAAGTGAAAGAAAAGATGGTGTCACTAAATCTTTATTCTGTCCTTACTGATAATAGCAAATGCTGAATTCAATATGGCCCTATGTGGATTTCTGCTATTATAAAAGTCATTGGAATTTTGTTCGAAGCTTACTTATTCGGATTCAGTGAAATGAAAGAAAGAAAACGTCTCTACAATAGTATATTAGCCTATCAAACGGCAAAATATAAGGTACCAAGTGCACACTTGAAGCTCAACAATAAGTCCTCCAGGAAGTATTAGAGAGAGCGGGCTTCACATTTCATGGTCCATGTTTATTTTGATGTCCTCTCTGCGAAACTGTGGCATATTGTGCATACTGAAGTTTTTTCAATGTGGTTTATAGTCAACAGATTTCATTTTTTGCATTTTCCTCAAAACTTGTGTCTTATTTCTATCTCCTCCAATACTTACCAACATATTTTCATCAGGTTTGGTCCACATACTTTCCTTGACATAATAAAGAAATATGACATGGGCTTTTTATGGTATTTCTTTTACTTTTGAGAAAACATTTTTTAAATGAATAAAAATACCCATTTTATACATATCTGACATATAACATTTTCAGAAATTCGGAAAAAAAAAAACAGCTATCATAAAAATTTAATTTGTTGGAACCACTTTTACATACTAGATATTAAAAATAATATGTAAAATTTGGAACGATTTGGTGCCAGAGTAACACAGGGGATAGATTTTGAAAAACAGGGCAAAATCCAAGATGACGGCCTTTTCCATGGCAATCAGACACACTAGCAACTCTCCAAGGACATTATGTTCTGAATCAGACAGACATGCCACATATGCACGCAGCAAAATGACCTAAGGTCAAAAGCCAAAAAAAAAAGTTTTCAGGTTACTAGCTTGAGACACTTGCGTGTACATCGTCCATTTTTCTTTCAAACTTGAAAACATAGTTAACATGGAGTGATATATTGAAACTTGCTGATTTTTGTATTTGAATGTAAAAAACCTGTGTGTTCAAAAGAGAAATTTTTTGTATAGGACATGGCACTGTTTAGAAACACAAAAGAATCATGGGTATGATACCAACAAAATAAATTACAGAATCTGTTGACTGACGACAGTCCTGACATCCTACTGAAAATCCCTGTCCATAACTTACTTGACACCCAAGCAGAGCCTCACTCACATGTCCTCTGTCCTCATTTGGTTTCTTGTACCAAACACTAAAGCCAGACTTTTGCAGTTTATCTGTTGATTATCACAAACATACTGCAACTATAGATGATGACAGCATACATTCAATTATTCTCAATAAATTTAAACCTCGTTCAGACCAAGTGATTCTATTTACTTGTAATCAATGAACACCAAACCTTACCAACAAGCCAAGCTTCAGGCTGAGTAATTCTTTGCCTTTTGTATATATATAAAGTGGAAGAGAACTCATGACCTTCATGGGAGATTTTTTTAAGTATAGGTCAAAGTGACTGCCCTGTGACTCCAAGTGTATGTTAAGTGTGTGCACCTCAATGTTGATATTTTGGATGATTGAACTGAATTTTACTCAAAGAAAACAAGCTAGGTGTTTTGAACACATCGTTCTATCAAAAGTACAATTCCAGTCAAACACTCTCACCAGTTTACCATTCAATTATCATCACTTTTTCAGGATAATGTCAATATAGTAAGCTTTTTTTTCAGCTTTATGCATGTAGGAAGACAGATCTTTATGCAACAATGTTATGTGCCAAATTTCATATGTAGATACATCCAGTAGTTTTCAAATCCATAAGCCTTTTATGGGTTTTGCTGCAGATTTATGATACAGATATTCACCAAAATGTAGGGGCTAAATTGGGGAGGGGGATCACAGAGTCACTGTAGAGTCACTATAGTAAAAAAAAAAAAGAGAGAGATTTGATTTTCTAATAACCTTCTGTAATCCCATATAGAAAAATGTGAATGTTCTAACTTCTTGCTCGCATACCTTAAAACAGGATGCTTTAAAATGTAGAATATTAATGTCTCATAATTTTTGCAACACTATGATTATTTAAGATATCTCATGTGACCAGGTCAAATGAGTTAGATATGAAAGGTTGCTTCCTTGAGACAATAAGTTTTTTACTGACCTGGGAGTAAGAGGAGATTAATTTGAACATAAATTCCCCACAAGGAAGAATCACAGCTAAATAATGTTCTCATCACAATGAATTGTTTCCCTTTCTATTGGCACTAATAAATATATTACAGATTATTATTTGACACTGACTCCTTTCACTTGGTTATTAAACAAAAGACAGTTCCTCATTTTACATGAAAATCAGATGATAGTTATGAATCTCACCTTGCAACCTCTCTGCAAATTCCAAATCATTGACATGATATCCAATAACAATGTCATACCGCTGTGCCATTGCTAATTTTCACTGTTGCTCCTTTTGAAGGAGTGTTCTGGTCTATAAAGATGAGCAATAAATCTAATGGATTTCCCCTGCACAAATCTGGGTTGTTTTCATCAAAACGTGGTCTTATTTCTTTATCTTCAAGATCAATGCACAACAAGAGGAATTTCTGAGTTATCTACGTTGCTATGTGGACAAGCTTGCTGGAACACAGAATGATTGTTTGGAATAGGTGATGAAGGCCTGTCAAAACTATGAATTTCTATTGCCTTAGAATCATCTGAATTCTGTCGGTTTAAAGTAAGTGCAGCGTTTCTTGTGACAGCCTGTCTGTGCAAGGAAACTGGAGATCTTGGCGCAGAATTCACTGGCGGTGGACTTGTGACAACTGGAGTGGGCTGTCCAACATTAACTGGGGTCTGCCGTCGGGAGCTTCCAATATCTGTGTCTTCGTAGTCGAGAATACTTGTAGCTTCAATTACTGAAAAAAGAGGTAAATGAAGCTATAATCCACAATGAGGTATATTTTATGATAACAAGCAAATGAAAAAAACAAAAAAACCCACTGTATGTAACGAACACTTTCATTATACATCTTAACACATAAAAGTTGTTACAAAGATCAATATTTTTCAAGACAGCAAGTTAAGAATTTTATAAACAATCTCTTCTCAGAAGCTTTTAAAAAATCCTTGATAGAACTTGATTGCACTCTTTCAACTGTGGTAATCAACATACACAGTGTATTACTTTAATGGTGCTAATAACTGATCTTCTTGTAGTCTGTAGTGATGGATTTTATTCACATTACATCAGGAGTGAATAATACAAAGGCACATTAACAATACGGAATAAGGGGCACAACATCGTAGTAAATGGACGTGTGGATGGCAAGCACATAATAGTTTACCATGACAATCACAGATACAACACCATTTGCAGAACTTTAATGGGAAAACAATGTCAGCAGTTGTTTGTCTTTATAACATTATGCCTAGGATCTTCTATCGCCAATACATTATCATGTTTCATTCCAATACATAGAACAATCCAAGTTCATCTTCAGTTACAGTAAATCAAACCTATCTATTATCATGTTGAAATTTTTATTGGCCAACATATTGTCATGTCCATAAGATAACTGCTTATCTAATTTATGGTCATTATAAGAAAAACTGAAAAAAAAAAAAACAAAAAAAAACAGCAGTTTCACTTCACTATATAATATTACACAGATTCTATTCCTAATACAACCTTCTACTGAAATTCAACATTGGAAACAATATTCTCATACGAAACAGTAAAAGACTCAAAGAATTCAATTATGGCCTGAGCTCAATTTGCCCCCCCGCCAAAGGACATGATCATCCTTGCATAATTCTCTACAGTGTCATATATCTTGAAATAATATGTGTAACAATTTTTTAATATAAAGGACTTCTGAATGTTTCGCATAAGATTTTTACCCCAAATATAATGCTTGAGAAACAAATCATTTTCAGTGGTAGATATAGGGCTTTAAACTAATGAAGTTTGAAACTTCGAATTCATACATTAAAATTGACATGAATTTAAAATCAGGAAGAACAAAAAGAAACTTTTCTTGCTATTTCTCTGAAAAAACACACACACACACAAAAAAAAAAAAGAAAGTGATTTAACAGTTGGTGAGGGATGACACACATGGAAGGAACATTTTATACCGTATGGCAGAATTGTAGTTTAACACAATGATATACAAAGTTCATTTCAAAAGAAGGTTCTGACCTTTATATCCCAAAAAGTTTTGAGTGTGTAATACAGTAATAAATAATGCAAGTGGTACAACATGTCTTTCAAATAATAGCTATGCAATGGATCATCTGCAACAGTCAGCGCATTTGTGCACGCATTACAATTAGTGATTTCACAATCAAAGTGTGCACAGCGGCATCATCATGATGGACAACATTAACAGATTTCAACAATCTGAGCTTTTGAAGACCTATAAGTTGGGCTTAATAGAACACATTTTCCCTGATCTTGCCCTCCATATTACAGAAAAAAGATTTGCCTCGGAAGAGGAATTATACTTGGATGCAAGAGGTAAAATTAACTGTCTGAACAAAGTCACCCCACTCAATTGCTGATTGTACCCCGTGCGCAGATGCAATTACAAATATTCCACTGGGTAGCGATAGCATGATGGGATGCTGTATCATATTATCAATAGTTTTTATTTAAAACTTCTTGAGATATGAAGATGAAAACTCACTTTTGAAATGAATGTCATAACAAGAAATTTTCTGCAAGAAAATTTTTCATGAACCCATTTTTAATTGACAGTTTTCAATGGCACCACTAATTTGCTCATATATTTGGCTGTTGGGCAACCACTGCCATAAATATTTCAACTTAACAAATCTGTGATTTGTTCCAACCAAGAGTCTTCTCAGGCAATAAGATAAATACTTTTCTAACACTTCTTACTATTATATTATTGATATTAATGTTTACTACAACTGGTACTGTGGGGATATGGATTACCCCTTAGTAACCCGTGTTGGTGTTTGGAAAATTTCTTTCACACAAAAGGTGTTAAGATACAATCACTAAATGACAGGATACAGAACATAATCAGTACATTAACTCTGTAATATAAAGCCATCTCCATGAAGATGAGTATCATTACCATAAATGACAGGAATTTCCCCCTCCCACAAAGCAATGTCTCATTAAATAATTCTTAAAATTATATTTGGAAAGCCAAATTAATGCCATGAGACAAAGCAAAGCAAAGAAATTAAAAGGTACGTTACAAAGGATACTGAAGTCAAGTTACAAAAATATGTAGACACAACATATATATATATAACTTGTGAGTTTTCAATGGGGCGGCACACACAGATCATGGTTTCTCTGGTTTATATTAAATGAAGCTTCCACATGAAATCAAATCCTACACATATACAGTTAAAAAAGAAAAAGAAGGAAGAGATATTCACAATAATAAAACAAGGCTGAATACTGCAAAGTATTTCATGTACCTTTTCAACTGCATTGTAACTACCTAATTTCAGTTTTTGATATATATGAATAGAGGGCACTCTGCAAGTTAAATGAAAATTATAAATAGAACAGGGAATGGATCCAACACAACAGTTAAGCAAAATAGTGAATCCCTGCTTTCCATTCCATAGGCACATCTATGCAATTACCACATGCACAAAATTACGTAACAGGATTGACAAATACATTTCATACATGCATCCTGCAACAGAATATGCAATGTTGGATACATGAGATAAATAACATCTCACACAAATACTAAATATAAAGAGATAATCTGGTTTTACTGATATGAGCCATTTCGTTCTCAGAAATTATTTCATACAATCCTCCAAAGAGAATTAGATTCCTCTTTAAACAATGAAAAGCTGATCTTTTTTTGTCATGTGGCAGAAAAATCTTTATCTCTACTTGGTGCTATTCTCCATTCAACAGCTTACATTTTTATTCCACTCTTTAACTCCTATCCAAAATTGTGTGAAAGGTTTAAAAGCAGCTAAACTGACGATTGGCAACAAGTATCACAAATACACACTAGGGATGGAAAGGAACCATGAAGTCAGGCACAAATCCATTTCAATCACAGAAAAGAAATCTGAAGGTTATACTATTTATTTTGATGTTCCGGTTCCGATGTAGAGTTCCCTTTGTCCCTGTATAAACAGTGGAAGCACCACAACCCATGCCCCACACAGGGATACATTCACTTTTGTTATCCACTACAGTTGATTGGATGTTTCTGTCTTTTCAGAAAATCGGTCCATATGCTGGGTGGAAAGTAAATAAAACAACACAGAAGGTAATGCATAAAGAGCCAAACCTGTGTTTCCAAGTTCTTTTTCTGTGCAGCTCAATATGTGACTTTAACACATTGAAAGTCAATACTCATTTTCAGTTTTGTTGCACAACCTCCTCTACATTGTTACCATTTTGAATAAACAGCGAAAAGATAAAGTTTTGATAATGGGAAATCATTTCGCAGATTATCTGCGCCTTCCAGAAGAGGGACTTGTGTAAGGGGAGATCATTTTGACCAGCCTCTTACTTCCCTTTGCCAGATACAGGAAGTGTTGAGCAATCAATGTAAAGAATTAAAAAAAATTCCTTTACTTCATATCATTCCACAGAGTGATCACCGAAATTTTTTTAAAAAATTATCACAATAAGAAGAAAATATTCTCTTTACAACATATTACTTCATAATTATTTTTTAAAAATTGTTCATGGTATATGTTTGAAGCAAAGGAGGCAAAAGTGATTTTTTTCTCTTTACACTGCTTACAATTCCTGTTTTGTCTGGTGAGGGGAAGTAATAGGACTGAGCACAAAGATTTCCCATTGCCAAAATGATCAACTGTTGCAGAAACAAATGAGTGGACTTGACTCAAATTATGGAGTGACAAAATATATGTTTGGATTCAACTGGTCTGTAATCAATTGGTATAAATCTATACCGCTATATTTTTGTTGGCATACTGCCATATAATATATACACATCTAAAAAGCAATGAAGAGCCTCCAATTTTCTAAAATATATTTCATACTACCCTTGAACACACAAAATGGAACAAAGCGACCCAGAGTCTCCGAGACTCAAGGAGTGTGGACATTAATATTTGTTTTGACTGTGCATTTCCCTTCCAACATTTCAGGCTTCACCCATGCACCTGAAATGTGCTGACAATAAATGTAACCAACAACACACTACACCCCTAAGTTTGTTTATTGCAGTTAAGAATTATTACCTATACCTCATCTGAGAGTTATCTTGTCCTAGTAAAAAAAAATCAAAATCAAGTATATTTTTGTTTCATTAACTACTATTGATTACAGTCAGGACAATGAAATCAGTATTTTAATCATGGTAGTTACATATTACCAAACAAACAAACAAACAAACAAAAAATTTAATAATATGCCATTCAGTGTGAATTTTATATGCTATAGAACAATAAATTGTGATCTGATCAGAACAATTAACATTAAAAAAAGTATATATATATATATACACAAGAAAATTATCATCAGTTGTTGAAATTTTAAAAGCTGCTATAGTAGTAGCAATTGCAAAGCATAGGCTCAATATAATTTTGTTCAGCAATACCAGTGATCTTGGACTGGCAGGAGAAAAGGAAGAGCCTGCTTATGGGGGGAAAGGGCTCCCTCCTGAAAATGAGGGTTTTGCTCTTTTTAGACACTTTAACCTCTTCTAACATGAAAAAAAAATGTTAGCTGAGGCCAGAAACATTTACTTTATGCTTCAAAATGGCACCAAGACAATACTATTTGAAACTGTACAGAGCAGAAAAATCACGATAATTCGGTTGCGATTTCCTCAAAATGTATGTGTTTTTTTCCCTATTTTCGCTTTATGAGGCTTTTTCAACTTCTGAACCAGCTGAATTCAAATTATCCTGTTTAGCATGTGTTTCAATAATATACATCCCTTTTTGTGAATTCATCAACCCCATCATTTCAAAAATTGATGACAAACAATGCATCGCATAAAACCAAGCAAATTATATTCATACCCTAGGAGTAGGAGTCTTAAGCTTTTAAAAATGGCTAATTTTCAAGACCCAAAATCAAAGATGGCGGCACTGTCATGGCAACCGGATACAAAACAAATTTTTGTTCTCACATTTTCCCTCTCATTTGAGCATGCTGAATAAAAATTTGAAGATTACAAAAGTTCTTAGCTCAATCCTACAAAAAAAATCATTCTCAGGACCCATATCCCTTCCCCCTAAATCAGGCAACTAAACAGAACCTCTACAAAACATGAAATGGAATTAACTCAGACTCAAACTACTCAAAGAAAACTATGGTCATGGCAAATATCAACAGAAGTAGCAAAACCAAAGAAGATCTCAAGAGCATGAGATTCTGCATCACTTCAAATATTTTGGGCAATCATCACTGATAAAGAATCATGCTATCTAGTTACAGGATCTGCAAAGACAATGGCTACATTAGTAACTCAGACATGATGCAGCCTGGAGAGATGATAACATCAATAGGAAGTTAATAGACCAGGCTCTTCCACACACTTGTATTGTCCATCTCTCTCTATTGGTGCATGACATGGACAAAAAGCAAAGGAAGATATGAACGCTACAGAGATATCTTGAGCATTTAGAACCATATTACTGATAAATAGGTCATCAGACAACACAGTGATCCCCATGACATTTTTGTTACAATGATGAAAGAAATTGGGGTGGTAGAGCCATCTAACAGTGGCCTTGCTAAAAGTGCACTATAGGGGACAGTAGATATGAAGCAAAAGACAAGTGAGCAGAAGAAAAGATGGGCCAACAACATCAAGGAATAGAAAAACAAAATATTTGTGTAGACTCATGCTGTAGCCCACAACAGCATGGGATTGAGAATAAAAAAGACTAACCACTGCACAACTCATCAAGAGGTGCCCAGGAGACTGCTGATGGAGTTAACTGGGTCAAAAAAGAAAGAAGTATGTCTCACAATACTTTTTGTTGGACATATCTGTGGATATATACCACAGTATATAAGCTACTTTGTGTCCAAGCAGCTAGAAGAAACAATACTTTTTGTTGGACATATCTGTGGATATATACCACAGTATAAGTACAGGCTACTTTGTGTCCAAGCAGCTAGAAGAACCTTTTCTAAAACAAGGGATAAATCAAAAATATATTCCTCTACTCTTTCAGAAATGATAAAAATGAATCTTTCTTCTTTTTTGCTCCTGTGTGCTTCAATATAACATTAACAGGCATCAGATTGTTTAGTACTGTTCAAATGTATTCAGAGGCATTGCTGCTCATTGCATAAAATACCACTGATGACTATCACAAGCCTTGAAGTGGAATCTTGTAAAAAAAAAAAATGTGATATGCTGTGCAAATTTGCTCTACTTCTTGCTGAAAGGCAAGTACTAGACCAAAGCACAATGTCAGTGTGAAGAATAAAGGGACTGAAGAAAGTGAACATTTGTTTTTCTTTGATACAATTAGTATATAAATATATAGTACTATAGTGGTCTCCACCTAAGAGCCTGGTCTCAGGGAGACATAACAGAACAGGTTTATAGGCGGACAGGGCTCTTAGGCAGATCGATAAGGTACTCAACCCATCTGGTCACTACTGTCTTGACAGCTAACTATGATCAGTTGATCATTACTCTAGTAAAACTATTCCAATTTAAAAGTTCGCTTTGGCTATGTGTGTTTGTTATATAATTGGATCTAACAGTTCCAGACTTTTCTTGGATTATAATTTTGTAAAAATGCTTAGTTTTTTGTTGTTGTTTTTTTGTTTTATATACAGTGCTCCGAAGTTCGCGCCTCTATTTTTAGCTATTCAGCCTAAATCTCGCGAAATCCCGTACCTGT